>JAXIVJ010001990.1:52500-120708 GCA_036785665.1 Chirona hameri | reverse complement strand
GCAGGCGGGGCATGTTAACGTAATGGGTATTAATGTAACGGAGGGACGGGATGCTGGAGGCTATGCATGGCCTACAGCTAACCGGGTTCTCTTACAGCACTCCAATCGTTAAGAATCGTTAAATCTTTTGATTCAATCAGCTTTGATTCCATGCGGGTTTTGATTCAATCACGATTCATGAATAAAAAAATCTGGTGGTGAATCGATTATTTTTTTATTGAAGGAATTTTTATTGAACGATTTCAATCGATTTGATTAGAGTCGAATCAATAACCAGGCTGGGACTCTCAGCCGAAAGTTGTTGACTGCGGGGAAAATATTGCTCCTCAGTCGAGACGCGTATACTGGTTGACGTTTGTCACAAACGTTTTGAAAATCCAAGAAAATAGTTTTGCACCAAAAGCAGTGTGCTATTTTTTTACGTTCTTTGAGTATGAAAAAAGCCAATGCTTTTACGGTATATTTTACGAGCGAACGCGAAGCGCTCGCGAGTCCTCACTGAATACGGGATTGTTATCACATATAAGCGGCCGACCCGACACGACCCGACCCGGCCCGACCGTAACGCTTTTGAGGAGCTTATATCTTTGGCATCCCGGCCCGCATCCGATTGACAATCGGTCTTTGCCATCTGATAGCCCCATTCAATCAATTATGTTGTTGACATGTTTCGTCTCGCGTGAGGGGTCAGCATGGCGCATGGCACGTGCCGCGTCAAGGGTGTCAGCAAACGTTATCCTGCTATAGCTGAGAAACGGCTGGACCGATTAAGCTGAAATGTGGTGTGTGGTTTGAGACCACACTAGTAACTGGCAATGTCGCGCAAATCAAACTCTGGGTCACGCTGCACGTGCGCACGTGCACACCCCTGTTCCGTAACTCAGAAACGGCTGGACCGATTAAGCTGAAATGTGGTGTGTGGTTTGAGACCACACTAGTAACTGGCAATGTCACGCAAGTCAAACTCTGGATCACACTGCACGTGCGCACGTGCACACACCCTGTTCCGTAACTCAGAAACTATCGGGTTTCTACGGGCTCGCTCGTCCTTCGCCGATTAAAACGTCTTACTGGTAAGTTAAACTTAGTTTCCATCAAACTCGTAGATAGAGACGCCACCGAATTTTCAGTATCATAAAAGAAGTTCTCGAAATTGTATCAGTTTGAAATACTTTGAAAATACTTCGAAAATACTTCGAAAATACTTTAAAAATACTTTGAAGATACTTTGAAATACTTCGAAATACTTTGAAATACTTTGAAATACTTGGAAATACTTAAATACCTTGAAATACTTAAATACTTTGAAATACTTAAATACTTTGAAATACTTAAATACTTTGAAATACTTAAATACTTTGAAATACTTAAATACTTTGAAATACTTAAATACTTTGAAATACTTAAATACTTTGAAATACTTAAATACTTTGAAATACTTAAATACTTTGAAATACTTAAATACTTCGAAATAATTAAATACTTTGAAATAGAGTTTGAAATATTTGTTTGTATAAATATAGTCCGAATATTTTGAGTGGACGGAATTCCGAGGTTAGGTCCCGCGCTAAGCAGAGCTTATTGTACAGCCCCTGACCCCACCATCAGACCTCGCAATTCCTGGTAACCGGCGGGATTTAGAAGCGAAAGTTTTACGTGCCCGAACATACCTGGACAAAGTCCGCCCTGCCCGCTGGCGTCACCTGACCCTGAACGTGACTGCTGCCACCGGCCGCTGTGTCTAGATATAAGCTAGCTATGGCCTTTGCACCAATGATTTTCGCTAATGACGATGCTTTGTGTAAGGAATATTTTCGCAACTGTCTGTCACGAAAGAAATGCATGGCGACTGGTTTATAGGCGAAGTTAGAAATCTGGATGAAGAAGAAATAATCGTTACCTATGTTGATTATAATCCTGATATATTTTGTATCGTACTAGGATAATCGTAGTACGATACATTCCAAGTTACGTTTAATGCAAAATAGCGTAATCGGTAACGTAGCAAAATATAACGTAACGTAATTCGGTATCGTATCTTTGACCCAAAAACCAAACGCAGCGTAGCGTAATTCCGTAGCGTAGCGTAGGGTAGGCCATCACTGATGAAAAGTCCATTGAACCAATTGCCCAACAGTGTACCTATAACGGGTAAAGACTTGGGAGAGCACACTATATAAATATCATATTTTGGTGAATACCGTTGCTGTACGCAGTTGTATATGTACTGTTGAGGCAAGTACATAAAGTACGGACCCAGTTGCTTACGAGGAGGCATCGACACGATCCTTTCGCTCTCCGCCCTGACCTGTTGCGCCTGCGCCGCTCCTCCCGGCTCCACCGTGGGCGTCAGTCTGCCGGAGGGACGGCTGCGGCAGTTCGTGACGGCGTCGGCGGCGGGGCGGCTGGGCTGCGGTCCCGCCCGCTCGCCAGCTATGAGGGTGAGCGGTGACGAGAGGTCCCGCGTGAAGCCCAATGTGGTCTCCATCACACTGACCGACCGGCCGAGTCAGCCGGCCAAGCCGGACAGCGCCGGGCTGAGCCAGCTGTCCCCCGGCGAGCTGTCCCCCGGAAAGATGCTCCGAGAGAGGAGCGGCACGCGCTGGATCGGCCCGGAGCGGCCGCCGCCATCCAGCATTACCGTCGATCAACTGAGCATCACTGGCATGTCCCTGGTCTTCAACCGGGTGAGTTACTCCAACTGTAGTGTAACTCGACTGTGACTAGCCGAGCATCACCGGCATGTCCCTGGTCTTCAAGCCGGGTGAGTTACTCCAACTGTAGTGTAACTCGATGTGGTTTCCATGTCTCGTTAACACCATTACTGCTCACATAACTAGGAACGATGCTCATATAGTATTGCTGATATTGATTTAAGCAATATCGGAACTATGAACGATGCTCATATAGTATTGCTGATATTGATTTAAGCAATATCGGTTTCGCTAGCCATTAACATTATTGCGTATTGCTCACATTGATGTGAGCAAAAACGGTGCAAAAAAAATCTGGAATAAATGACGTTGGGTGAGCGGTGATACCAGCAGCAGTGCCCGATATGAAAACATAACTCCCGAATTTCGGCTCATCAGAATGTATTAATATGTGCTTCTCTGTCGTCTATGTATTGTTTATCAACTGAGGTAGCTAAATTTGAGTTTTTTTCAATCACTCATCCAAAATATTAAGTCCGCCTAAGCATGTCATCGTGCCTGTTAATTCAGAGACACTTCACACGAGATGCAATTGAAATTATGCTCAAATTTTATCTGCTGGTGAGCAGCTGCCTATTTAATTCGCGTCACAGAAACACACACATGCACAATTACCTTCCTAGGAAGAGTATACATTCTAAGTAAATGTGGCGCACCTGACCGATGTTTCTTTTCATTCATACTTAGTATGGGTATTTCAAGCTAAATGAACTTGCACTTTGAACTTCTTTGCTGTTGTTTCGAGACTTATCATTTCATACGCGGAGCCGTACGTGCCAGTCCTTTGACACCTCATGCGTAACCAGTTTTTCATGCATAACCATGCAGTTACTAACCAGTAAGGTGCCGTAGTAGGTGATGAACGAGCGAGCGCGAAATACATGTATGGTGAATTTCAACCCGATCGGGCAAGTAGTTCCTGAGATACAAAAAAAGTGTGCACGTGCGCACGTGCAGAGGCACCCCACCCTGACTTGTGGGTAGGCGGCGACGGAGGAGTCTCTAACCACACACCAAATTTGAACACAATCGGCTCAGCCGTTCCTGAGATATATAATAGGGGTGTGCACGTGCGCACGTGCAGAGGCACCCCATCACTGTCTTGTGGGAAACTGGCGGTTGAGAGGTCCCTAACCACACATCAAATTTGCACAATCGTCTCAGCCGTTGCAGAGTTGTTGCGAGAAAACACTTCAGCACCCCTCGCGCGGCACGCGCCACGCGCAGTGGTAGTCACCCACATGAGTCGGCATCGGTGTCAAACAGGGTAGGTTGGATGGGGCTGCTCAGCAAAGAAGTCAGCTTGTCAATCGGGCGTGTGGTTGCAGAGATATGAGCTTCTCAAAAGCGTCGCCACGGGTCGGGTCGGGTCGGGTCGGGTCGGGTCGGGCCGCTCATATTCAGATTTTCCCATAGACCACGGAAAGACGAGGGAGCGCGAAGCATTCGCTCGTAATAACTGCATCCAGTGTAAATCCAGCATGAGGGGAGGAAGTTGGGGAGATTGGTAAGTGACACACATACATAATGACAACTAGACCGTTCGGGCAAATGGTCAACACATTGATTCATTCCAGTGCAGGTTGTACAAAATAAAAGATAATTCGCTTGACGTTCCCGTTTATCGGCGTATATCAGATAGGTACTGTTAGTGCAAAATCATAGGAGTCCACCTATGTCTCTGGATTTAACGATTAAATAGGAAAAATACACTGAATATTCTCAAACCCAAATACCGTCGGGCGCGTGTCAAATAAAAAATACACATGCGTGACTGAGTGATGAATATTGATAAATGATCATTGTTAATATGTGTAGTGCAGTTCAGTAGTGGGTGCCATTGTTATTAATGGGCTGATTGAAAATGTGAGACAAAACTAATAGGAACTATAATGAAATGACCTTGTTTTTCCAAACCAATAATAATAAAGTGAAGAACAATTACTCATCCACCAATAGTATTTGTCCATTCGCCCCTTCGCTGCCTACCCACGCGTCCGCTTGATTTCTCTTGAACTGAAAACGTACTGCGATGTTCGCTGAGCTCACGAAACGAATATCGAACCATCGTAAACGTGCTATTCCGCCCTGAAATCAGCTGATATCCGGCGCAATCCAAGCGCTTGGACAAATAAAGTATCGCGCAATAATGTTCCTGATTCGGCCGACGCTCGTAAAATCCTCACCATTGGCGCCAATTCAATCATGCCAAATGTACGCAGTCGTGAACTGATAACGACTGAGATTGGTGTCCGGTCAGCAATTGACAGACGTTCGACCAGGTGCGGTCGTGAATCGTGCCATGTACCTAAACGCGGCTCTGACTAGGCTACTGGTGTTCATGCACGCGTGTGACGTCATTCATAAACCGGACTGCACCTATGATGACAATAAATCGAGTCACCAATAAGCAGCTGCCCTTCAAAAAGGCGTATGCTGACATTAACAGCAGCCGGGACAAACGCATTTGAGAATAGCGAATAGGTCATCAGTGCAATGTCAGTAGGTTAGTCCTGCGTGCTGCGACAAGCGACTGTTGCCATATTTAGCAGGTAGGTGACATGCTGTTATGAATAGGTCATCAGTGCAATGTCAGTAGGTTAGTCCTGCGTGCTCCGACAAGCGACTGTTGCCATATTTAGCAGGTATGTGACATGCTGTTATGAATAGGTCATCAGTGCAATGTCAGTAGGTTAGTCCTGCGTGCTCCGACAAGCGACTGTTGCCATATTTAGCAGGTATGTGACATGCTGTTATGAATAGGTCATCAGTGCAATGTCAGTAGGTTAGTCCTGCGTGCTGCGACAAGCGACTGTTGCCATATTTAGCGGGTAGGTGACATGCTGTTATGAATAGGTCATCAGTGCAATGTCAGTAGGTTAGTCCTACGTGCTGCCACAAGCGACTGTTGCCATATTTAGCGGGTAGGTGACATGCTGTTATGGATAGGTCATCAGTGCAATGTCAGTAGGTTAGTCCTACGTGCTGCCACAAGCGACTGTTGCCATATTTAGCGGGTAGGTGACATGCTGTTATGAATAGGTCATCAGTGCAATGTCAGTAGGTTAGTCCTGCGTGCTGCGACAAGCGACTGTTGCCATATTTAGCGGGTAGGTGACATGCTGCTATGAATAGGTCATCAGTGCAATGTCAGTAGGTTAGTCCTACGTGCTGCGACAAGCGACTGTTGCCGTATTTATCGGGTAGGTGACATGCTGTTATGAATAGGTCATCAGTGCAATGTCAGTAGGTTAGTCCTGCGTGCTGCGACAAGCGACTGTTGCCATATTTAGCGGGTAGGTGACATGCTGTTATGAATAGGTCATCAGTGCAATGTCAGTAGGTTAGTCCTGCGTGCTGCGACAAGCGACTGTTGCCATATTTAGCGGGTAGGTGACATGCTGTTATGAATAGGTCATCAGTGCAATGTCAGTAGGTTAGTCCTGCGTGCTCCGACAAGCGACTGTTGCCGTATTTAGCGGGTAGGTGACATGCTGTTATGAATAGGCCATCAGTGCAATGTCAGTAGGTTAGTCCTGCGTGCTGCGACAAGCGACTGTTGCCATATTTAGCGGGTAGGTGACATGCTGTTATGAATAGGTCATCAGTGCAATGTCAGTAGGTTAGTCCTACGTGCTGCGACAAGCGACTGTTGCCATATTTAGCGGGTAGGTGACATGCTGTTATGAATAGGTCATCAGTGCAATGTCAGTAGGTTAGTCCTACGTGCTGCGACAAGCGACTGTTGCCATATTTAGCGGGTAGGTGACATGCTGTTATGAATAGGTCATCAGTGCAATGTCAGTAGGTTAGTCCTGCGTGCTGCGACAAGCGACTGTTGCCATATTTAGCGGGTAGGTGACATGCTGTTATGGATAGGTCATCAGTGCAATGTCAGTAGGTTAGTCCTGCGTGCTGCGACAAGCGACTGTTGCCATATTTAGCGGGTATGTGACATGCTGTTATGAATAGGTCATCAGTGCAATGTCAGTAGGTTAGTCCTGCGTGCTGCGACAAGCGACTGTTGCCATATTTAGCGGGTAGGTGACATGCTGCTATGAATAGGTCATCAGTGCAATGTCAGTAGGTTAGTCCTACGTGCTGCGACAAGCGACTGTTGCCATATTTAGCGGGTAGGTGACATGCTGTTATGAATAGGTCATCAGTGCAATGTCAGTAGGTTAGTCCTACGTGCTGCGACAAGCGACTGTTGCCATATTTAGCGGGTAGGTGACATGCTGTTATGAATAGGTCATCAGTGCAATGTCAGTAGGTTAGTCCTGCGTGCTGCGACAAGCGACTGTTGCCATATTTAGCGGGTAGGTGACATGCTGTTATGAATAGGTCATCAGTGCAATGTCAGTAGGTTAGTCCTACGTGCTGCGACAAGCGACTGTTGCCATATTTAGCGGGTAGGTGACATGCTGTTATGAATAGGTCATCAGTGCAATGTCAGTAGGTTAGTCCTGCATACTGCGACAAGCGACTGTTGCCATATTTAGCGGGTAGGTGGCATGCTGCTATGAATAGGTCATCAGTGCAATGTCAGTAGGTTAGTCCTGCGTGCTGCGACAAGCGACTGTTGCCATATTTAGCGGGTAGGTGACATGCTGCTATGAATAGGTCATCAGTGCAATGTCAGTAGGTTAGTCCTGCGTGCTGCGACAAGCGACTGTTGCCATATTTAGCGGGTAGGTGACATGCTGTTATGAATAGGTCATCAGTGCAATGTCAGTAGGTTAGTCCTGCGTGCTGCGACAAGCGACTGTTGCCATATTTAGCGGGTAGGTGACATGCTGCTATGAATAGGTCATCAGTGCAATGTCAGTAGGTTAGTCCTGCGTGCTGCGACAAGCGACTGTTGCCATATTTAGCGGGTAGGTGACATGCTGTTATGAATAGGTCATCAGTGCAATGTCAGTAGGTTAGTCCTGCGTGCTGCGACAAGCGACTGTTGCCATATTTAGCGGGTAGGTGACATGCTGCTATGAACAGGTCATCAGTGCAATGTCAGTAGGTTAGTCCTACGTGCTGCCACAAGCGACTGTTGCCATATTTAGCGGGTAGGTGACATGCTGCTATGAATAGGTCATCAGTGCAATGTCAGTAGGTTAGTCCTACGTGCTGCGACAAGCGACTGTTGCCATATTTAGCGGGTAGGTGACATGCTGTTATGAATAGGTCATCAGTGCAATGTCAGTAGGTTAGTCCTACGTGCTACGACAAGCGACTGTTGCCATATTTAGCGGGTAGGTGACATGCTGTTATGAATAGGTCATCAGTGCAATGTCAGTAGGTTAGTCCTACGTGCTGCGACAAGCGACTGTTGCCATATTTAGCGGGTAGGTGGCATGCTGCTATGAATAGGTCATCAGTGCAATGTCAGTAGGTTAGTCCTACGTGCTGCCACAAGCGACTGTTGCCATATTTAGCGGGTAGGTGACATGCTGCTATGAATAGGTCATCAGTGCAATGTCAGTAGGTTAGTCCTGCGTGCTGCGACAAGCGACTGTTGCCATATTTAGCGGGTAGGTGACATGCTGTTATGAATAGGTCATCAGTGCAATGTCAGTAGGTTAGTCCTGCGTGCTGCGACAAGCGACTGTTGCCATATTTAGTGGGTAGGTGACATGCTGTTATGAATAGGTCATCAGTGCAATGTCAGTAGGTTAGTCCTGCGTGCTGCGACAAGCGACTGTTGCCATATTTAGCGGGTAGGTGACATGCTGTTATGAATAGGTCATCAGTGCAATGTCAGTAGGTTAGTCCAGCGTGCTGCGACAAGCGACTGTTGCCATATTTAGCGGGTAGGTGACATGCTGTTATGAATAGGTCATCAGTGCAATGTCAGTAGGTTGGTCCTACGTGCTGCGACAAGCGACTGTTGCCATATTTAGCGGGTAGGTGACATGCTGCTATGAATAGGTCATCAGTGCAATGTCAGTAGGTTAGTCCTGCGTGCTACGACAAGCGACTGTTGCCATATTTAGCGGGTAGGTGACATGCTGTTATGAATAGGTCATCAGTGCAATGTCAGTAGGTTAGTCCTGCGTGCTCCGACAAGCGACTGTTGCCATATTTAGCGGGTAGGTGACATGCTGTTATGAATAGGTCATCAGTGCAATGTCAGTAGGTTAGTCCTACGTGCTGCGACAAGCGACTGTTGCCATATTTAGCGGGTAGGTGACATGCTGTTATGAATAGGTCATCAGTGCAATGTCAGTAGGTTAGTCCTACGTGCTGCGACAAGCGACTGTTGCCATATTTAGCGGGTAGGTGACATGCTGTTATGAATAGGTCATCAGTGCAATGTCAGTAGGTTAGTCCTACGTGCTGCGACAAGCGACTGTTGCCATATTTAGCGGGTAGGTGACATGCTGTTATGAATAGGTCATCAGTGCAATGGCAGTAGGTTAGTCCTGCGTGCTGCGACAAGCGACTGTTGCCATATTTAGCGGGTAGGTGACATGCTGCTATGAATAGGTCATCAGTGCAATGTCAGTAGGTTGGTCCTACGTGCTGCGACAAGCGACTGTTGCCATATTTAGCGGGTAGGTGACATGCTGTTATGAATAGGTCATCAGTGCAATGTCAGTAGCTTAGTCCTACGTGCTGCGACAAGCGACTGTTGCCATATTTAGCGGGTAGGTGACATGCTGTTATGGAACATTAGCAATGTCTCACAGGTTTAAGAAAATACCACAAAGAATGCAACCCAGGCACGTAACCAGGATTTTTATCAGGGTGGGGGGGGGGGGGGGGGGTGGGCACGTCAGTGGCCGATACAATTTCGCTCCGTTTCGCTAGCGAAAAGTTGTTGACCGGGGTGTCGGGTTGTGACAGAATCGCATGATATTCTGTATTGTATTCTGTATCGCATTGTATTATGTATTGTATTCTGTATCGCATTGTATTATGTATTGTATTCTGTATCGCATTGTATTATGTATTGTATTCTGTATCGCATTGTATTATGTATTGTATTCTGTATCGCATTGTATTATGTATTGTATTCTGTATCGCATTGTATTATGTATTGTATTCTGTATCGCATTGTATTATGTATTGTATTCTGTATCGCATTGTATTATGTATTGTATTCTGTATCGCATTGTATTATGTGTTGTATTCTGTATTGCATTGTATTATGTATTGTATTCTGTATCGCATTGTATTATGTATTGTATTCTGTATCGCATTGTATTATGTATTGTATTCTGTATCGCATTGTATTATGTATTGTATTCTGTATCGCATTGTATTATGTATTATATTCTGTATCGCATTGTATTATGTATTGTATTCTGTATCACATTGTATTATGTATTGTATTCTGTATCGCATTGTATTATGTATTGTATTCTGTATCGCATTGTATTATGTATTGTATTCTGTATCGCATTGTATTATGTATTGTATTCTGTATCGCATTGTATTATGTATTGTATTCTGTATCTCATTGTATTCTGTATTGTATTCTGTATCGCATTGTATTCTGTATTATATTCTGTATCGCATTGTATTATGTATTGTATTCTGTATCGCATTGTATTCGCAGTGTTAACTGGTTTGCGCAAAATCGCATTTTATCTAGTGTAAACTGGTTTGCTCAGGGAGGTGGGGGGAGGGGGGGGGAATGGCCCCGTGCCCCCCCCCCCCCCCCCCCCTGGCTACGTCCCTGATGCAACCATATGAAAGGAAATACCAGACTGGGACTGCCGGATAAAGCATAGGCTGGCGACCTTACTGGTGTGATGGTGGTACAACGTAGTTTAAACAAAAAATACATAACAGTAAGTACTACACCAGAAAATGATGCACCCAAGGCCAAATTGCAGAATTAACCAAATTTAATTTAACCAGATTTAACTTTGCCGGTCTTCCTTCTGTATTTTTGGCCACGACCCGGTCACACTTATCTACGTTTAAGTTGTTGTGTGTATTATTTCTTGTCTTTGTACCATTCATGTCCTTGCCATTCGCTGGTCATTGTCGGTCTTTGTGTCAGTATCGGTCGGTGATGTGTCTGCCTGTGTCGGTGTCGGTCGGTGATGTGCCTGTCTGTGTCGGTGTCGGTCGGTGAACTGTCTGCCTGTGTCGGTGTCGGTCGGTGATGTGTCTGCCTGTGTCGGTGTCGGTCGGTGATGTGTCTGCCTGTGTCGGTGTCGGTCGGTGATGTGTCTGCCTGTGTCGGTGTCGGTCGGTGATGTGTCTGTCTGTGTCGGTGTCGGTCGGTGAACTGTCTGCCTGTGTCGGTGTCGGTCGGTGATGTGTCTGTCTGTGTCAGTGTCGGTCGGTGATGTGTCTGCCTGTGTCGGTGTCCGTCGGTGATGTGTCTACCTGTGTCAGTGTTGGTCGGTGATGTGTCTGTCTGTGTCGGTGTCGGTCGGTGAACTGTCTGCCTGTGTCGGTGTCGGTCGGTGATGTGTCTGCCTGTGTCGGTGTCGGTCGGTGATGTGTCTGTCTGTGTCAGTGTCGGTCGGTGATGTGTCTGCCTGTGTCAGTGTCGGTCGGTGATGTGTCTGCCTGTGTCAGTGTCGGTCGGTGATGTGTCTGCCTGTGTCAGTGTCGGTCGGTGATGTGTCTGTCTGTGTCGGTGTCGGTCGGTGATGTGTCTGCCTGTGTCGGTGTCGGTCGGTGATGTGTATGTCTGTGTCGGTGTCGGTCGGTGATGTGTCTGCCTGTGTCAGTGTCGGTCGGTGAACTGTCTGCCTGTGTCAGTGTCGGTCGGTGATGTGTCTGCCTGTGTCGGTGTCGGTCGGTGATGTGTCTGCCTGTGTCAGTATCTGTCGGTGATGTGTCTGCCTGTGTCGGTGTCGGTCGGTGATGTGTCTGCCTGTGTCAGTATCGGTCCGTGATGTGTCTGCCTGTGTCGGTGTCGGTCGGTGATGTGTCTGTCTGTGTCAGTGTCGGTCGGTGATGTGTCTGCCTGTGTCGGTGTCGGTCGGTGATGTGCCTGTCTGTGTCGGTGTCGGTCGGTGAACTGTCTGTCTGTGTCGGTGTCGGTCGGTGAACTGTCTGCCTGTGTCGGTGTCGGTCGGTGATGTGTCTGCCTGTGTCGGTGTCGGTCGGTGATGTGTCTGCCTGTGTCAGTGTCGGTCGGTGATGTGTCTGTCTGTGTCGGTGTCGGTCGGTGATGTGTCTGTCTGTGTCAGTGTCGGTCGGTGATGTGTCTGTCGGTGTCGGTGTCGGTCGGTGATGTGTTTGTCTGTGTCGGTGTCGGTCGGTGATGTGTCTGCCTGTGTCAGTGTCGGTCGGTGATGTGTCTGCCTGTGTCAGTATCGGTCGGTGATGTGCCTGTCTGTGTCGGTGTCGGTCGGTGATGTGTCTGTCTGTGTCGGTGTCGGTCGGTGATGTGTCTGTCTGTGTCGGTGTCGGTCGGTGATGTGTCTGCCTGTGTCGGTGTCGGTCGGTGAACTGTCTGCCTGTGTCGGTGTCGGTCGGTGATGTGTCTGCCTGTGTCAGTATCGGTCGGTGATGTGTCTGCCTGTGTCGGTGTCGGTCGGTGATGTGTCTGCCTGTGTCGGTGTCGGTCGGTGAACTGTCTGCCTGTGTCGGTGTCGGTCGGTGATGTGCCTGCCTGTGTCGGTGTCGGCCGGTGATGTGTCTGCCTGTGTCAGTATCGGTCGGTGATGTGTCTGCCTGTGTCGGTGTCGGTCGGTGATGTGTCTGCCTGTGTCAGTATCGGTCGGTGATGTGTCTGCCTGTGTCGGTGTCGGTCGGTGATGTGTCTGCCTGTGTCAGTATCGGTCGGTGATGTGTCTGCCTGTGTCGGTGTCGGTCGGTGATGTATCTGCCTGTGTCAGTGTCGGTCGGTAAACTGTCTGCCTGTGTCGGTGTCGGTCGGTGATGTGTCTGTCTTTGTCGGTGTCGGTCGGTGAACTGTCTGCCTGTGTCAGTGTCGGTCGGTGATGTGTCTGTCTGTGTCAGTGTCGGTCGGTGATGTGTCTGTCTGTGTCGGTGTCGGTCGGTGATGTGTCTGCCTGTGTCGGTGTCGGTCGGTGATGTGTCTGTCTGTGTCAGTGTCGGTCGGTGATGTGTCTGTCTGTGTCAGTGTCGGTCGGTGATGTGTCTGCCTGTGTCGGTGTCGGTCGGTGATGTGTCTGTCTGTGTCGGTGTCGGTCGGTGATGTGTCTGCCTGTGTCGGTGTCGGTCGGTGATGTGCCTGTCTGTGTCAGTGTCGGTCGGTGATGTGTCTGTCTGTGTCGGTGTCGGTCGGTGATGTGTCTGCCTGTGTCGGTGTCGGTCGGTGATGTGTCTGTCTGTGTCGGTGTCGGTCGGTGAACTGTCTGCCTGTGTCGGTGTCGGTCGGTGATGTGTCTGTCTGTGTCGGTGTCGGTCGGTGATGTGTCTGCCTGTGTCGGTGTCGGTCGGTGATGTGCCTGTCTGTGTCAGTGTCGGTCGGTGATGTGTCTGTCTGTGTCGGTGTCGGTCGGTGAACTGTCTGCCTGTGTCGGTGTCGGTCGGTGATGTGTCTGTCAGTGTCGGTGTCGGTCGGTGATGTGTCTGCCTGTGTCGGTGTCGGTCGGTGATGTGTCTGTCTGTGTCAGTGTCGGTCGGTGATGTGTCTGTCTGTGTCGGTGTCGGTCGGTGATGTGCCTGTCTGTGTCGGTGTCGGTCGGTGATGTGTCTGTCTGTGTCGGTGTCGGTCGGTGATGTGTCTGCCTGTGTCGGTGTCGGTCGGTGAACTGTCTGCCTGTGTCAGTGTCGGTCGGTGATGTGTCTGTCTGTGTCAGTGTCGGTCGGTGATGTGTCTGTCTGTGTCGGTGTCGGTCGGTGATGTGCCTGTCTGTGTCGGTGTCGGTCGGTGATGTGCCTGTCTGTGTCGGTGTCGGTCGGTGATGTGTCTGCCTGTGTCGGTGTCGGTCGGTGATGTGTCTGCCTGTGTCGGTGTCGGTCGGTGATGTGTCTGTCTGTGTCAGTGTCGGTCGGTGATGTGTCTGCCTGTGTCGGTGTCGGTCGGTGATGTGTCTGCCTGTGTCGGTGTCGGTCGGTGATGTGTCTGTCTGTGTCGGTGTCGGTCGGTGATGTGTCTGCCTGTGTCGGTGTCGGTCGGTGATGTGTCTGCCTGTGTCAGTGTCGGTCGGTGATGTGTCTGTCTGTGTCGGTGTCGGTCGGTGAACTGTCTGCCTGTGTCAGTATCGGTCGGTGATGTGTCTGCCTGTGTCGGTGTCGGTCGGTGATGTGTCTGCCTGTGTCAGTGTCGGTCGGTGATGTGTCTGCCTGTGTCGGTGTCGGTCGGTGATGTGTCTGCCTGTGTCGGTGTCGGTCGGTGATGTGTCTGCCTGTGTCAGTATCGGTCGGAGATGTGTCTGTCTGTGTCGGTGTCGATCGGTGATGTGTCTGCCTGTGTCGGTGTCGGTCGGTGATGTGTCTGCCTGTGTCGGTGTCGGTCGGTGATGTGCCTGTCTGTGTCGGTGTCGGTCGGTGATGTGTCTGTCTGTGTCGGTGTCGGTCGGAGATGTGTCTGTCTGTGTCGGTGTCGGTCGGAGATGTGCCTGTCTGTGTCGGTGTCGGTCGGTGATGTGTCTGTCTGTGTCGGTGTCGGTCGGTGATGTGTCTGCCTGTGTCAGTGTCGGTCGGTGATGTGTCTGTCTGTGTCAGTGTCGGTCGGTGATGTGTCTGCCTGTGTCAGTGTCGGTCGGTGATGTGCCTGTCTGTGTCGGTGTCGGTCGGTGATGTGTCTGCCTGTGTCAGTATCGGTCGGAGATGTGTCTGTCTGTGTCGGTGTCGGTCCGTGATGTGTCTGCCTGTGTCAGTGTCGGTCGGTGATGTGTCTGTCTGTGTCGGTGTCGGTCGGTGATGTGTCTGCCTGTGTCGGTGTCGGTCGGTGATGTGTCTGCCTGTGTCAGTGTCGGTCGGTGATGTGTCTGCCTGTGTCAGTATCGGTCGGTGATGTGCCTGTCTGTGTCAGTGTCGGTCGGTGATGTGTCTGCCTGTGTCGGTGTCGGTCGGAGATGTGTCTGTCTGTGTCGGTGTCGGTCGGTGATGTGTCTGCCTGTGTCGGTGTCGGTCGGTGATGTGTCTGTCTGTGTCGGTGTCGGTCGGTGATGTGCCTGTCTGTGTCGGTGTCGGTCGGTGATGTGTCTGCCTGTGTCGGTGTCGGTCGGTGATGTGTCTGTCTGTGTCGGTGTCGGTCGGTGATGTGTCTGTCTGTGTCGGTGTCGGTCGGTGATGTTTCTGCCTGTGTCGGTGTCGGTCGGTGATGTGTCTGCCTGTGTCGGTGTCGGTCGGTGATGTGTCTGCCTGTGTCGGTGTCGGTCGGTGATGTGTCTGTCTGTGTCGGTGTCGGTCGGTGATGTGTCTGTCTGTGTCGGTGTCGGTCGGTGATGTGTCTGTCTGTGTCGGTGTCGGTCGGTGATGTGTCTGTCTGTGTCGGTGTCGGTCGGTGATGTGTCTGTCTGTGTCGGTGTCGGTCGGAGATGTGTCTGTCTGTGTCGGTGTCGGTCGGTGATGTGTCTGTCTGTGTCGGTGTCGGTCGGTGATGTGTCTGCCGGTGTCAGTGTCGGTCGGTGATGTGTCTGTCTGTGTCAGTGTCGGTCGGTGATGTGTCTGCCTGTGTCAGTGTCGGTCGGTGATGTGCCTGTCTGTGTCGGTGTCGGTCGGTGATGTGTCTGCCTGTGTCAGTATCGGTCGGAGATGTGTCTGTCTGTGTCGGTGTCGGTCCGTGATGTGTCTGCCTGTGTCAGTGTCGGTCGGTGATGTGTCTGTCTGTGTCGGTTTCGGTCGGTGATGTGTCTGCCTGTGTCGGTGTCGGTCGGTGATGTGTCTGCCTGTGTCGGTGTCGGTCGGTGATGTGCCTGTCTGTGTCGGTGTCGGTCGGTGATGTGTCTGCCTGTGTCAGTGTCGGTCGGTGATGTGTCTGCCTGTGTCGGTGTCGGTCGGTGATGTGTCTGCTTGTGTCGGTGTCGGTCGGTGATGTGTCTGCCTGTGTCGGTGTCGGTCGGTGATGTGTCTGCCTGTGTCGGTGTCGGTCGGTGATGTGTCTGCCTGTGTCGGTGTCGGTCGGTGATGTGTCTGCCTGTGTCAGTGTCGGTCGGTGATGTGTCTGCCTGTGTCGGTGTCGGTCGGAGATGTGTCTGTCTGTGTCGGTGTCGGTCGGTGATGTGTCTGCCTGTGTCGGTGTCGGTCGGTGATGTGTCTGTCTGTGTCGGTGTCGGTCGGTGATGTGCCTGTCTGTGTCGGTGTCGGTCGGTGATGTGTCTGCCTGTGTCGGTGTCGGTCGGTGATGTGTCTGTCTGTGTCGGTGTCGGTCGGTGATGTGTCTGTCTGTGTCGGTGTCGGTCGGTGATGTGTCTGCCTGTGTCGGTGTCGGTCGGTGATGTGTCTGCCTGTGTCGGTGTCGGTCGGTGATGTGTCTGTCTGTGTCGGTGTCGGTCGGTGATGTGCCTGTCTGTGTCGGTGTCGGTCGGTGATGTGTCTGCCTGTGTCGGTGTCGGTCGGTGATGTGTCTGCCTGTGTCGGTGTCGGTCGGTGATGTGTCTGCCTGTGTCAGTGTCGGTCGGTGAACTGTCTGCCTGTGTCAGTGTCGGTCGGGAATGTGTCTGTCTGTGTCAGTGTCGGTCGGTGAACTGTCTGCCTGTGTCGGTGTCGGTCGGTGATGTGTCTGCCTGTGTCAGTGTCGGTCGGTGAACTGTCTGCCTGTGTTGGTGTCGGTCGGTGATGTGTCTGTCTGTGTCGGTGTCGGTCGGTGATGTGTCTGCCTGTGTCGGTCGGTGATGTGTCTGTCTGTGTCAGTGTCGGTCGGTGATGTGTCTGTCTGTGTCGGTGTCGGTCGGTGATGTGTCTGCCTGTGTCGGTGTCGGTCGGTGATGTGTCTGCCTGTGTCAGTGTCGGTCGGTGATGTGCCTGTCTGTGTCGGTGTCGGTCGGTGATGTGTCTGCCTGTGTCGGTGTCGGTCGGTGATGTGTCTGCCTGTGTCAGTGTCGGTCGGTGATGTGTCTGTCTGTGTCAGTGTCGGTCGGTGATGTGTCTGCCTGTGTCAGTGTCGGTCGGTGATGTGTCTGTCTGTGTCAGTGTCGGTCGGTGATGTGTCTGCCTGTGTCAGTGTCGGTCGGTGATGTGTCTGTCTGTGTCGGTGTCGGTCGGTGATGTGTCTGTCTGTGTTGGTGTCGGTCGGTGATGTGTCTGCCTGTGTCGGTGTCGGTCGGTGATGTGTCTGTCTGTGTCGGTGTCGGTCGGTGATGTGTCTGCCTGTGTCAGTGTCGGTCGGTGATGTGTCTGCCTGTGTCGGTGTCGGTCGGTGATGTGTCTGCCTGTGTCGGTGTCGGTCGGTGATGTGTCTGCCTGTGTCGGTGTCGGTCGGTGATGTGTCTGCCTGTGTCGGTGTCGGTCGGTGATGTGTCTGTCTGTGTCGGTGTCGGTCGGTGAACTGTCTGCCTGTGTCGGTGTCGGTCGGTGATGTGTCTGTCTGTGTCAGTGTCGGTCGGTGATGTGTCTGCCTGTGTCGGTGTCCGTCGGTGATGTGTCTACCTGTGTCAGTGTTGGTCGGTGATGTGTCTGTCTGTGTCGGTGTCGGTCGGTGAACTGTCTGCCTGTGTCGGTGTCGGTCGGTGATGTGTCTGCCTGTGTCGGTGTCGGTCGGTGATGTGTCTGTCTGTGTCAGTGTCGGTCGGTGATGTGTCTGCCTGTGTCAGTGTCGGTCGGTGATGTGTCTGCCTGTGTCAGTGTCGGTCGGTGATGTGTCTGCCTGTGTCAGTGTCGGTCGGTGATGTGTCTGTCTGTGTCGGTGTCGGTCGGTGATGTGTCTGCCTGTGTCGGTGTCGGTCGGTGATGTGTATGTCTGTGTCGGTGTCGGTCGGTGATGTGTCTGCCTGTGTCAGTGTCGGTCGGTGAACTGTCTGCCTGTGTCAGTGTCGGTCGGTGATGTGTCTGCCTGTGTCGGTGTCGGTCGGTGATGTGTCTGCCTGTGTCAGTATCTGTCGGTGATGTGTCTGCCTGTGTCGGTGTCGGTCGGTGATGTGTCTGCCTGTGTCAGTATCGGTCCGTGATGTGTCTGCCTGTGTCGGTGTCGGTCGGTGATGTGTCTGTCTGTGTCAGTGTCGGTCGGTGATGTGTCTGCCTGTGTCGGTGTCGGTCGGTGATGTGCCTGTCTGTGTCGGTGTCGGTCGGTGAACTGTCTGTCTGTGTCGGTGTCGGTCGGTGAACTGTCTGCCTGTGTCGGTGTCGGTCGGTGATGTGTCTGCCTGTGTCGGTGTCGGTCGGTGATGTGTCTGCCTGTGTCAGTGTCGGTCGGTGATGTGTCTGTCTGTGTCGGTGTCGGTCGGTGATGTGTCTGTCTGTGTCAGTGTCGGTCGGTGATGTGTCTGTCGGTGTCGGTGTCGGTCGGTGATGTGTTTGTCTGTGTCGGTGTCGGTCGGTGATGTGTCTGCCTGTGTCAGTGTCGGTCGGTGATGTGTCTGCCTGTGTCAGTATCGGTCGGTGATGTGCCTGTCTGTGTCGGTGTCGGTCGGTGATGTGTCTGTCTGTGTCGGTGTCGGTCGGTGATGTGTCTGTCTGTGTCGGTGTCGGTCGGTGATGTGTCTGCCTGTGTCGGTGTCGGTCGGTGAACTGTCTGCCTGTGTCGGTGTCGGTCGGTGATGTGTCTGCCTGTGTCAGTATCGGTCGGTGATGTGTCTGCCTGTGTCGGTGTCGGTCGGTGATGTGTCTGCCTGTGTCGGTGTCGGTCGGTGAACTGTCTGCCTGTGTCGGTGTCGGTCGGTGATGTGCCTGCCTGTGTCGGTGTCGGCCGGTGATGTGTCTGCCTGTGTCAGTATCGGTCGGTGATGTGTCTGCCTGTGTCGGTGTCGGTCGGTGATGTGTCTGCCTGTGTCAGTATCGGTCGGTGATGTGTCTGCCTGTGTCGGTGTCGGTCGGTGATGTGTCTGCCTGTGTCAGTATCGGTCGGTGATGTGTCTGCCTGTGTCGGTGTCGGTCGGTGATGTATCTGCCTGTGTCAGTGTCGGTCGGTAAACTGTCTGCCTGTGTCGGTGTCGGTCGGTGATGTGTCTGTCTTTGTCGGTGTCGGTCGGTGAACTGTCTGCCTGTGTCAGTGTCGGTCGGTGATGTGTCTGTCTGTGTCAGTGTCGGTCGGTGATGTGTCTGTCTGTGTCGGTGTCGGTCGGTGATGTGTCTGCCTGTGTCGGTGTCGGTCGGTGATGTGTCTGTCTGTGTCAGTGTCGGTCGGTGATGTGTCTGTCTGTGTCAGTGTCGGTCGGTGATGTGTCTGCCTGTGTCGGTGTCGGTCGGTGATGTGTCTGTCTGTGTCGGTGTCGGTCGGTGATGTGTCTGCCTGTGTCGGTGTCGGTCGGTGATGTGCCTGTCTGTGTCAGTGTCGGTCGGTGATGTGTCTGTCTGTGTCGGTGTCGGTCGGTGATGTGTCTGCCTGTGTCGGTGTCGGTCGGTGATGTGTCTGTCTGTGTCGGTGTCGGTCGGTGAACTGTCTGCCTGTGTCGGTGTCGGTCGGTGATGTGTCTGTCTGTGTCGGTGTCGGTCGGTGATGTGTCTGCCTGTGTCGGTGTCGGTCGGTGATGTGCCTGTCTGTGTCAGTGTCGGTCGGTGATGTGTCTGTCTGTGTCGGTGTCGGTCGGTGAACTGTCTGCCTGTGTCGGTGTCGGTCGGTGATGTGTCTGTCAGTGTCGGTGTCGGTCGGTGATGTGTCTGCCTGTGTCGGTGTCGGTCGGTGATGTGTCTGTCTGTGTCAGTGTCGGTCGGTGATGTGTCTGTCTGTGTCGGTGTCGGTCGGTGATGTGCCTGTCTGTGTCGGTGTCGGTCGGTGATGTGTCTGTCTGTGTCGGTGTCGGTCGGTGATGTGTCTGCCTGTGTCGGTGTCGGTCGGTGAACTGTCTGCCTGTGTCAGTGTCGGTCGGTGATGTGTCTGTCTGTGTCAGTGTCGGTCGGTGATGTGTCTGTCTGTGTCGGTGTCGGTCGGTGATGTGCCTGTCTGTGTCGGTGTCGGTCGGTGATGTGCCTGTCTGTGTCGGTGTCGGTCGGTGATGTGTCTGCCTGTGTCGGTGTCGGTCGGTGATGTGTCTGCCTGTGTCGGTGTCGGTCGGTGATGTGTCTGTCTGTGTCAGTGTCGGTCGGTGATGTGTCTGCCTGTGTCGGTGTCGGTCGGTGATGTGTCTGCCTGTGTCGGTGTCGGTCGGTGATGTGTCTGTCTGTGTCGGTGTCGGTCGGTGATGTGTCTGCCTGTGTCGGTGTCGGTCGGTGATGTGTCTGCCTGTGTCAGTGTCGGTCGGTGATGTGTCTGTCTGTGTCGGTGTCGGTCGGTGAACTGTCTGCCTGTGTCAGTATCGGTCGGTGATGTGTCTGCCTGTGTCGGTGTCGGTCGGTGATGTGTCTGCCTGTGTCAGTGTCGGTCGGTGATGTGTCTGCCTGTGTCGGTGTCGGTCGGTGATGTGTCTGCCTGTGTCGGTGTCGGTCGGTGATGTGTCTGCCTGTGTCAGTATCGGTCGGAGATGTGTCTGTCTGTGTCGGTGTCGATCGGTGATGTGTCTGCCTGTGTCGGTGTCGGTCGGTGATGTGTCTGCCTGTGTCGGTGTCGGTCGGTGATGTGCCTGTCTGTGTCGGTGTCGGTCGGTGATGTGTCTGTCTGTGTCGGTGTCGGTCGGAGATGTGTCTGTCTGTGTCGGTGTCGGTCGGAGATGTGCCTGTCTGTGTCGGTGTCGGTCGGTGATGTGTCTGTCTGTGTCGGTGTCGGTCGGTGATGTGTCTGCCTGTGTCAGTGTCGGTCGGTGATGTGTCTGTCTGTGTCAGTGTCGGTCGGTGATGTGTCTGCCTGTGTCAGTGTCGGTCGGTGATGTGCCTGTCTGTGTCGGTGTCGGTCGGTGATGTGTCTGCCTGTGTCAGTATCGGTCGGAGATGTGTCTGTCTGTGTCGGTGTCGGTCCGTGATGTGTCTGCCTGTGTCAGTGTCGGTCGGTGATGTGTCTGTCTGTGTCGGTGTCGGTCGGTGATGTGTCTGCCTGTGTCGGTGTCGGTCGGTGATGTGTCTGCCTGTGTCAGTGTCGGTCGGTGATGTGTCTGCCTGTGTCAGTATCGGTCGGTGATGTGCCTGTCTGTGTCAGTGTCGGTCGGTGATGTGTCTGCCTGTGTCGGTGTCGGTCGGAGATGTGTCTGTCTGTGTCGGTGTCGGTCGGTGATGTGTCTGCCTGTGTCGGTGTCGGTCGGTGATGTGTCTGTCTGTGTCGGTGTCGGTCGGTGATGTGCCTGTCTGTGTCGGTGTCGGTCGGTGATGTGTCTGCCTGTGTCGGTGTCGGTCGGTGATGTGTCTGTCTGTGTCGGTGTCGGTCGGTGATGTGTCTGTCTGTGTCGGTGTCGGTCGGTGATGTTTCTGCCTGTGTCGGTGTCGGTCGGTGATGTGTCTGCCTGTGTCGGTGTCGGTCGGTGATGTGTCTGCCTGTGTCGGTGTCGGTCGGTGATGTGTCTGTCTGTGTCGGTGTCGGTCGGTGATGTGTCTGTCTGTGTCGGTGTCGGTCGGTGATGTGTCTGTCTGTGTCGGTGTCGGTCGGTGATGTGTCTGTCTGTGTCGGTGTCGGTCGGTGATGTGTCTGTCTGTGTCGGTGTCGGTCGGAGATGTGTCTGTCTGTGTCGGTGTCGGTCGGTGATGTGTCTGTCTGTGTCGGTGTCGGTCGGTGATGTGTCTGCCGGTGTCAGTGTCGGTCGGTGATGTGTCTGTCTGTGTCAGTGTCGGTCGGTGATGTGTCTGCCTGTGTCAGTGTCGGTCGGTGATGTGCCTGTCTGTGTCGGTGTCGGTCGGTGATGTGTCTGCCTGTGTCAGTATCGGTCGGAGATGTGTCTGTCTGTGTCGGTGTCGGTCCGTGATGTGTCTGCCTGTGTCAGTGTCGGTCGGTGATGTGTCTGTCTGTGTCGGTTTCGGTCGGTGATGTGTCTGCCTGTGTCGGTGTCGGTCGGTGATGTGTCTGCCTGTGTCGGTGTCGGTCGGTGATGTGCCTGTCTGTGTCGGTGTCGGTCGGTGATGTGTCTGCCTGTGTCAGTGTCGGTCGGTGATGTGTCTGCCTGTGTCGGTGTCGGTCGGTGATGTGTCTGCTTGTGTCGGTGTCGGTCGGTGATGTGTCTGCCTGTGTCGGTGTCGGTCGGTGATGTGTCTGCCTGTGTCGGTGTCGGTCGGTGATGTGTCTGCCTGTGTCGGTGTCGGTCGGTGATGTGTCTGCCTGTGTCAGTGTCGGTCGGTGATGTGTCTGCCTGTGTCGGTGTCGGTCGGAGATGTGTCTGTCTGTGTCGGTGTCGGTCGGTGATGTGTCTGCCTGTGTCGGTGTCGGTCGGTGATGTGTCTGTCTGTGTCGGTGTCGGTCGGTGATGTGCCTGTCTGTGTCGGTGTCGGTCGGTGATGTGTCTGCCTGTGTCGGTGTCGGTCGGTGATGTGTCTGTCTGTGTCGGTGTCGGTCGGTGATGTGTCTGTCTGTGTCGGTGTCGGTCGGTGATGTGTCTGCCTGTGTCGGTGTCGGTCGGTGATGTGTCTGCCTGTGTCGGTGTCGGTCGGTGATGTGTCTGTCTGTGTCGGTGTCGGTCGGTGATGTGCCTGTCTGTGTCGGTGTCGGTCGGTGATGTGTCTGCCTGTGTCGGTGTCGGTCGGTGATGTGTCTGCCTGTGTCGGTGTCGGTCGGTGATGTGTCTGCCTGTGTCAGTGTCGGTCGGTGAACTGTCTGCCTGTGTCAGTGTCGGTCGGGAATGTGTCTGTCTGTGTCAGTGTCGGTCGGTGAACTGTCTGCCTGTGTCGGTGTCGGTCGGTGATGTGTCTGCCTGTGTCAGTGTCGGTCGGTGAACTGTCTGCCTGTGTTGGTGTCGGTCGGTGATGTGTCTGTCTGTGTCGGTGTCGGTCGGTGATGTGTCTGCCTGTGTCGGTCGGTGATGTGTCTGTCTGTGTCAGTGTCGGTCGGTGATGTGTCTGTCTGTGTCGGTGTCGGTCGGTGATGTGTCTGCCTGTGTCGGTGTCGGTCGGTGATGTGTCTGCCTGTGTCAGTGTCGGTCGGTGATGTGCCTGTCTGTGTCGGTGTCGGTCGGTGATGTGTCTGCCTGTGTCGGTGTCGGTCGGTGATGTGTCTGCCTGTGTCAGTGTCGGTCGGTGATGTGTCTGTCTGTGTCAGTGTCGGTCGGTGATGTGTCTGCCTGTGTCAGTGTCGGTCGGTGATGTGTCTGTCTGTGTCAGTGTCGGTCGGTGATGTGTCTGCCTGTGTCAGTGTCGGTCGGTGATGTGTCTGTCTGTGTCGGTGTCGGTCGGTGATGTGTCTGTCTGTGTTGGTGTCGGTCGGTGATGTGTCTGCCTGTGTCGGTGTCGGTCGGTGATGTGTCTGTCTGTGTCGGTGTCGGTCGGTGATGTGTCTGCCTGTGTCAGTGTCGGTCGGTGATGTGTCTGCCTGTGTCGGTGTCGGTCGGTGATGTGTCTGCCTGTGTCAGTGTCGGTCGGTGATGTGTCTGCCTGTGTCGGTGTCGGTCGGTGATGTGTGTGTCTGTGTCGGTGTCGGTCGGTGATGTGTCTGCCTGTGTCGGTGTCGGTCGGTGATGTGTCTGCCTGTGTCGGTGTCGGTCGGTGATGTGTCTGCCTGTGTCGGTGTCGGTCGGTGATGTGTCTGTCTGTGTCGGTGTCGGTCGGTGATGTGTCTGTCTGTGTCGGTGTCGGTCGGTGATGTGTCTGTCTGTGTCGGTGTCGGTCGGTGATGTGTCTGTCTGTGTCGGTGTCGGTCGGTGATGTGTCTGTCTGTGTCAGTGTCGGTCGGTGATGTGTCTGCCTGTGTCAGTGTCGGTCGGTGATGTGTCTGCCTGTGTCGGTGTCGGTCGGTGATGTGCCTGTCTGTGTCGGTGTCGGTCGGTGATGTGTCTGTCTGTGTCAGTGTCGGTCGGTGATGTGTCTGTCTGTGTCAGTGTCGGTCGGTGATGTGTCTGCCTGTGTCGGTGTCGGTCGGTGATGTGTCTGCCTGTGTCAGTGTCGGTCGGTGAACTGTCTGCCTGTGTCAGTGTCGGTCGGTAATGTGTCTGTCTGTGTCAGTGTCGGTCGGTGAACTGTCTGCCTGTGTCGGTGTCGGTCGGTGATGTGTCTGCCTGTGTCGGTGTCGGTCGGTGATGTGTCTGCCTGTGTCGGTGTCGGTCGGTGATGTGTCTGTCTGTGTCAGTGTCGGTCGGTGATGTGTCTGCCTGTGTCGGTGTCGGTCGGTGATGTGTCTGCCTGTGTCGGTGTCGGTCGGTGATGTGTCTGTCTGTGTCGGTGTCGGTCGGTGATGTGTCTGCCTGTGTCGGTGTCGGTCGGTGATGTGTCTGCCTGTGTCAGTGTCGGTCGGTGATGTGTCTGTCTGTGTCGGTGTCGGTCGGTGAACTGTCTGCCTGTGTCAGTATCGGTCGGTGATGTGTCTGCCTGTGTCGGTGTCGGTCGGTGATGTGTCTGCCTGTGTCAGTGTCGGTCGGTGATGTGTCTGCCTGTGTCGGTGTCGGTCGGTGATGTGTCTGCCTGTGTCGGTGTCGGTCGGTGATGTGTCTGCCTGTGTCAGTATCGGTCGGAGATGTGTCTGTCTGTGTCGGTGTCGATCGGTGATGTGTCTGCCTGTGTCGGTGTCGGTCGGTGATGTGTCTGCCTGTGTCGGTGTCGGTCGGTGATGTGCCGGTCTGTGTCGGTGTCGGTCGGTGATGTGTCTGTCTGTGTCGGTGTCGGTCGGAGATGTGTCTGTCTGTGTCGGTGTCGGTCGGAGATGTGCCTGTCTGTGTCGGTGTCGGTCGGTGATGTGTCTGTCTGTGTCGGTGTCGGTCGGTGATGTGTCTGCCTGTGTCAGTGTCGGTCGGTGATGTGTCTGTCTGTGTCAGTGTCGGTCGGTGATGTGTCTGCCTGTGTCAGTGTCGGTCGGTGATGTGCCTGTCTGTGTCGGTGTCGGTCGGTGATGTGTCTGCCTGTGTCAGTATCGGTCGGAGATGTGTCTGTCTGTGTCGGTGTCGGTCCGTGATGTGTCTGCCTGTGTCAGTGTCGGTCGGTGATGTGTCTGTCTGTGTCGGTGTTGGTCGGTGATGTGTCTGCCTGTGTCGGTGTCGGTCGGTGATGTGTCTGCCTGTGTCGGTGTCGGTCGGTGATGTGCCTGTCTGTGTCGGTGTCGGTCGGTGATGTGTCTGCCTGTGTCAGTGTCGGTCGGTGATGTGTCTGCCTGTGTCGGTGTCGGTCGGTGATGTGTCTGCCTGTGTCGGTGTCGGTCGGTGATGTGTCTGCCTGTGTCGGTGTCGGTCGGTGATGTGTCTGCCTGTGTCGGTGTCGGTCGGTGATGTGTCTGCCTGTGTCGGTGTCGGTCGGTGATGTGTCTGCCTGTGTCAGTGTCGGTCGGTGATGTGTCTGCCTGTGTCGGTGTCGGTCGGAGATGTGTCTGTCTGTGTCGGTGTCGGTCGGTGATGTGTCTGCCTGTGTCGGTGTCGGTCGGTGATGTGTCTGTCTGTGTCGGTGTCGGTCGGTGATGTGCCTGTCTGTGTCGGTGTCGGTCGGTGATGTGTCTGCCTGTGTCGGTGTCGGTCGGTGATGTGTCTGTCTGTGTCGGTGTCGGTCGGTGATGTGTCTGTCTGTGTCGGTGTCGGTCGGTGATGTTTCTGCCTGTGTCGGTGTCGGTCGGTGATGTGTCTGCCTGTGTCGGTGTCGGTCGGTGATGTGTCTGTCTGTGTCGGTGTCGGTCGGTGATGTGTCTGTCTGTGTCGGTGTCGGTCGGTGATGTGTCTGTCTGTGTCGGTGTCGGTCGGTGATGTGTCTGTCTGTGTCGGTGTCGGTCGGTGATGTGTCTGTCTGTGTCGGTGTCGGTCGGAGATGTGTCTGTCTGTGTCGGTGTCGGTCGGTGATGTGTCTGTCTGTGTCGGTGTCGGTCGGTGATGTGTCTGCCGGTGTCAGTGTCGGTCGGTGATGTGTCTGTCTGTGTCAGTGTCGGTCGGTGATGTGTCTGCCTGTGTCAGTGTCGGTCGGTGATGTGCCTGTCTGTGTCGGTGTCGGTCGGTGATGTGTCTGCCTGTGTCAGTATCGGTCGGAGATGTGTCTGTCTGTGTCGGTGTCGGTCCGTGATGTGTCTGCCTGTGTCAGTGTCGGTCGGTGATGTGTCTGTCTGTGTCGGTTTCGGTCGGTGATGTGTCTGCCTGTGTCGGTGTCGGTCGGTGATGTGTCTGCCTGTGTCGGTGTCGGTCGGTGATGTGCCTGTCTGTGTCGGTGTCGGTCGGTGATGTGTCTGCCTGTGTCAGTGTCGGTCGGTGATGTGTCTGCCTGTGTCGGTGTCGGTCGGTGATGTGTCTGCTTGTGTCGGTGTCGGTCGGTGATGTGTCTGCCTGTGTCGGTGTCGGTCGGTGATGTGTCTGCCTGTGTCGGTGTCGGTCGGTGATGTGTCTGCCTGTGTCGGTGTCGGTCGGTGATGTGTCTGCCTGTGTCAGTGTCGGTCGGTGATGTGTCTGCCTGTGTCGGTGTCGGTCGGAGATGTGTCTGTCTGTGTCGGTGTCGGTCGGTGATGTGTCTGCCTGTGTCGGTGTCGGTCGGTGATGTGTCTGTCTGTGTCGGTGTCGGTCGGTGATGTGCCTGTCTGTGTCGGTGTCGGTCGGTGATGTGTCTGCCTGTGTCGGTGTCGGTCGGTGATGTGTCTGTCTGTGTCGGTGTCGGTCGGTGATGTGTCTGTCTGTGTCGGTGTCGGTCGGTGATGTGTCTGCCTGTGTCGGTGTCGGTCGGTGATGTGTCTGCCTGTGTCGGTGTCGGTCGGTGATGTGTCTGTCTGTGTCGGTGTCGGTCGGTGATGTGCCTGTCTGTGTCGGTGTCGGTCGGTGATGTGTCTGCCTGTGTCGGTGTCGGTCGGTGATGTGTCTGCCTGTGTCGGTGTCGGTCGGTGATGTGTCTGCCTGTGTCAGTGTCGGTCGGTGAACTGTCTGCCTGTGTCAGTGTCGGTCGGGAATGTGTCTGTCTGTGTCAGTGTCGGTCGGTGAACTGTCTGCCTGTGTCGGTGTCGGTCGGTGATGTGTCTGCCTGTGTCAGTGTCGGTCGGTGAACTGTCTGCCTGTGTTGGTGTCGGTCGGTGATGTGTCTGTCTGTGTCGGTGTCGGTCGGTGATGTGTCTGCCTGTGTCGGTCGGTGATGTGTCTGTCTGTGTCAGTGTCGGTCGGTGATGTGTCTGTCTGTGTCGGTGTCGGTCGGTGATGTGTCTGCCTGTGTCGGTGTCGGTCGGTGATGTGTCTGCCTGTGTCAGTGTCGGTCGGTGATGTGCCTGTCTGTGTCGGTGTCGGTCGGTGATGTGTCTGCCTGTGTCGGTGTCGGTCGGTGATGTGTCTGCCTGTGTCAGTGTCGGTCGGTGATGTGTCTGTCTGTGTCAGTGTCGGTCGGTGATGTGTCTGCCTGTGTCAGTGTCGGTCGGTGATGTGTCTGTCTGTGTCAGTGTCGGTCGGTGATGTGTCTGCCTGTGTCAGTGTCGGTCGGTGATGTGTCTGTCTGTGTCGGTGTCGGTCGGTGATGTGTCTGTCTGTGTTGGTGTCGGTCGGTGATGTGTCTGCCTGTGTCGGTGTCGGTCGGTGATGTGTCTGTCTGTGTCGGTGTCGGTCGGTGATGTGTCTGCCTGTGTCAGTGTCGGTCGGTGATGTGTCTGCCTGTGTCGGTGTCGGTCGGTGATGTGTCTGCCTGTGTCAGTGTCGGTCGGTGATGTGTCTGCCTGTGTCGGTGTCGGTCGGTGATGTGTGTGTCTGTGTCGGTGTCGGTCGGTGATGTGTCTGCCTGTGTCGGTGTCGGTCGGTGATGTGTCTGCCTGTGTCGGTGTCGGTCGGTGATGTGTCTGCCTGTGTCGGTGTCGGTCGGTGATGTGTCTGTCTGTGTCGGTGTCGGTCGGTGATGTGTCTGTCTGTGTCGGTGTCGGTCGGTGATGTGTCTGTCTGTGTCGGTGTCGGTCGGTGATGTGTCTGTCTGTGTCGGTGTCGGTCGGTGATGTGTCTGTCTGTGTCAGTGTCGGTCGGTGATGTGTCTGCCTGTGTCAGTGTCGGTCGGTGATGTGTCTGCCTGTGTCGGTGTCGGTCGGTGATGTGCCTGTCTGTGTCGGTGTCGGTCGGTGATGTGTCTGTCTGTGTCAGTGTCGGTCGGTGATGTGTCTGTCTGTGTCAGTGTCGGTCGGTGATGTGTCTGCCTGTGTCGGTGTCGGTCGGTGATGTGTCTGCCTGTGTCAGTGTCGGTCGGTGAACTGTCTGCCTGTGTCAGTGTCGGTCGGTAATGTGTCTGTCTGTGTCAGTGTCGGTCGGTGAACTGTCTGCCTGTGTCGGTGTCGGTCGGTGATGTGTCTGCCTGTGTCGGTGTCGGTCGGTGATGTGTCTGCCTGTGTCGGTGTCGGTCGGTGATGTGTCTGTCTGTGTCAGTGTCGGTCGGTGATGTGTCTGCCTGTGTCGGTGTCGGTCGGTGATGTGTCTGCCTGTGTCGGTGTCGGTCGGTGATGTGTCTGTCTGTGTCGGTGTCGGTCGGTGATGTGTCTGCCTGTGTCGGTGTCGGTCGGTGATGTGTCTGCCTGTGTCAGTGTCGGTCGGTGATGTGTCTGTCTGTGTCGGTGTCGGTCGGTGAACTGTCTGCCTGTGTCAGTATCGGTCGGTGATGTGTCTGCCTGTGTCGGTGTCGGTCGGTGATGTGTCTGCCTGTGTCAGTGTCGGTCGGTGATGTGTCTGCCTGTGTCGGTGTCGGTCGGTGATGTGTCTGCCTGTGTCGGTGTCGGTCGGTGATGTGTCTGCCTGTGTCAGTATCGGTCGGAGATGTGTCTGTCTGTGTCGGTGTCGATCGGTGATGTGTCTGCCTGTGTCGGTGTCGGTCGGTGATGTGTCTGCCTGTGTCGGTGTCGGTCGGTGATGTGCCGGTCTGTGTCGGTGTCGGTCGGTGATGTGTCTGTCTGTGTCGGTGTCGGTCGGAGATGTGTCTGTCTGTGTCGGTGTCGGTCGGAGATGTGCCTGTCTGTGTCGGTGTCGGTCGGTGATGTGTCTGTCTGTGTCGGTGTCGGTCGGTGATGTGTCTGCCTGTGTCAGTGTCGGTCGGTGATGTGTCTGTCTGTGTCAGTGTCGGTCGGTGATGTGTCTGCCTGTGTCAGTGTCGGTCGGTGATGTGCCTGTCTGTGTCGGTGTCGGTCGGTGATGTGTCTGCCTGTGTCAGTATCGGTCGGAGATGTGTCTGTCTGTGTCGGTGTCGGTCCGTGATGTGTCTGCCTGTGTCAGTGTCGGTCGGTGATGTGTCTGTCTGTGTCGGTGTTGGTCGGTGATGTGTCTGCCTGTGTCGGTGTCGGTCGGTGATGTGTCTGCCTGTGTCGGTGTCGGTCGGTGATGTGCCTGTCTGTGTCGGTGTCGGTCGGTGATGTGTCTGCCTGTGTCAGTGTCGGTCGGTGATGTGTCTGCCTGTGTCGGTGTCGGTCGGTGATGTGTCTGCCTGTGTCGGTGTCGGTCGGTGATGTGTCTGCCTGTGTCGGTGTCGGTCGGTGATGTGTCTGCCTGTGTCGGTGTCGGTCGGTGATGTGTCTGCCTGTGTCGGTGTCGGTCGGTGATGTGTCTGCCTGTGTCAGTGTCGGTCGGTGATGTGTCTGCCTGTGTCGGTGTCGGTCGGAGATGTGTCTGTCTGTGTCGGTGTCGGTCGGTGATGTGTCTGCCTGTGTCGGTGTCGGTCGGTGATGTGTCTGTCTGTGTCGGTGTCGGTCGGTGATGTGCCTGTCTGTGTCGGTGTCGGTCGGTGATGTGTCTGCCTGTGTCGGTGTCGGTCGGTGATGTGTCTGTCTGTGTCGGTGTCGGTCGGTGATGTGTCTGTCTGTGTCGGTGTCGGTCGGTGATGTTTCTGCCTGTGTCGGTGTCGGTCGGTGATGTGTCTGCCTGTGTCGGTGTCGGTCGGTGATGTGTCTGCCTGTGTCGGTGTCGGTCGGTGATGTGTCTGTCTGTGTCGGTGTCGGTCGGTGATGTGTCTGTCTGTGTCGGTGTCGGTCGGTGATGTGTCTGTCTGTGTCGGTGTCGGTCGGTGATGTGTCTGTCTGTGTCGGTGTCGGTCGGTGATGTGTCTGTCTGTGTCGGTGTCGGTCGGAGATGTGTCTGTCTGTGTCGGTGTCGGTCGGTGATGTGTCTGTCTGTGTCGGTGTCGGTCGGTGATGTGTCTGCCGGTGTCAGTGTCGGTCGGTGATGTGTCTGTCTGTGTCAGTGTCGGTCGGTGATGTGTCTGCCTGTGTCAGTGTCGGTCGGTGATGTGCCTGTCTGTGTCGGTGTCGGTCGGTGATGTGTCTGCCTGTGTCAGTATCGGTCGGAGATGTGTCTGTCTGTGTCGGTGTCGGTCCGTGATGTGTCTGCCTGTGTCAGTGTCGGTCGGTGATGTGTCTGTCTGTGTCGGTTTCGGTCGGTGATGTGTCTGCCTGTGTCGGTGTCGGTCGGTGATGTGTCTGCCTGTGTCGGTGTCGGTCGGTGATGTGCCTGTCTGTGTCGGTGTCGGTCGGTGATGTGTCTGCCTGTGTCAGTGTCGGTCGGTGATGTGTCTGCCTGTATCGGTGTCGGTCGGTGATGTTTCTGCTTGTGTCGGTGTCGGTCGGTGATGTGTCTGCCTGTGTCGGTGTCGGTCGGTGATGTGTCTGCCTGTGTCGGTGTCGGTCGGTGATGTGTCTGCCTGTGTCGGTGTCGGTCGGTGATGTGTCTGCCTGTGTCAGTGTCGGTCGGTGATGTGTCTGCCTGTGTCGGTGTCGGTCGGAGATGTGTCTGTCTGTGTCGGTGTCGGTCGGTGATGTGTCTGCCTGTGTCGGTGTCGGTCGGTGATGTGTCTGTCTGTGTCGGTGTCGGTCGGTGATGTGCCTGTCTGTGTCGGTGTCGGTCGGTGATGTGTCTGCCTGTGTCGATGTCGGTCGGTGATGTGTCTGTCTGTGTCGGTGTCGGTCGGTGATGTGTCTGTCTGTGTCGGTGTCGGTCGGTGATGTGTCTGCCTGTGTCGGTGTCGGTCGGTGATGTGTCTGCCTGTGTCGGTGTCGGTCGGTGATGTGTCTGTCTGTGTCGGTGTCGGTCGGTGATGTGCCTGTCTGTGTCGGTGTCGGTCGGTGATGTGTCTGCCTGTGTCGGTGTCGGTCGGTGATGTGTCTGCCTGTGTCGGTGTCGGTCGGTGATGTGTCTGCCTGTGTCAGTGTCGGTCGGTGAACTGTCTGCCTGTGTCAGTGTCGGTCGGGAATGTGTCTGTCTGTGTCAGTGTCGGTCGGTGAACTGTCTGCCTGTGTCGGTGTCGGTCGGTGATGTGTCTGCCTGTGTCAGTGTCGGTCGGTGAACTGTCTGCCTGTGTTGGTGTCGGTCGGTGATGTGTCTGTCTGTGTCGGTGTCGGTCGGTGATGTGTCTGTCTGTGTCGGTGTCGGTCGGTGATGTGTCTGCCTGTGTCGGTGTCGGTCGGTGATGTGTCTGTCTGTGTCGGTGTCGGTCGGTGATGTGCCTGTCTGTGTCGGTGTCGGTCGGTGATGTGTCTGCCTGTGTCGGTGTCGGTCGGTGATGTGTCTGCCTGTGTCGGTGTCGGTCGGTGATGTGTCTGCCTGTGTCAGTGTCGGTCGGTGAACTGTCTGCCTGTGTCAGTGTCGGTCGGGAATGTGTCTGTCTGTGTCAGTGTCGGTCGGTGAACTGTCTGCCTGTGTCGGTGTCGGTCGGTGATGTGTCTGCCTGTGTCAGTGTCGGTCGGTGAACTGTCTGCCTGTGTTGGTGTCGGTCGGTGATGTGTCTGTCTGTGTCGGTGTCGGTCGGTGATGTGTCTGCCTGTGTCGGTCGGTGATGTGTCTGTCTGTGTCAGTGTCGGTCGGTGATGTGTCTGTCTGTGTCGGTGTCGGTCGGTGATGTGTCTGCCTGTGTCGGTGTCGGTCGGTGATGTGTCTGCCTGTGTCAGTGTCGGTCGGTGATGTGCCTGTCTGTGTCGGTGTCGGTCGGTGATGTGTCTGCCTGTGTCGGTGTCGGTCGGTGATGTGTCTGCCTGTGTCAGTGTCGGTCGGTGATGTGTCTGTCTGTGTCAGTGTCGGTCGGTGATGTGTCTGCCTGTGTCAGTGTCGGTCGGTGATGTGTCTGTCTGTGTCAGTGTCGGTCGGTGATGTGTCTGCCTGTGTCAGTGTCGGTCGGTGATGTGTCTGTCTGTGTCGGTGTCGGTCGGTGATGTGTCTGTCTGTGTTGGTGTCGGTCGGTGATGTGTCTGCCTGTGTCGGTGTCGGTCGGTGATGTGTCTGTCTGTGTCGGTGTCGGTCGGTGATGTGTCTGCCTGTGTCAGTGTCGGTCGGTGATGTGTCTGCCTGTGTCGGTGTCGGTCGGTGATGTGTCTGCCTGTGTCAGTGTCGGTCGGTGATGTGTCTGCCTGTGTCGGTGTCGGTCGGTGATGTGTGTGTCTGTGTCGGTGTCGGTCGGTGATGTGTCTGCCTGTGTCGGTGTCGGTCGGTGATGTGTCTGCCTGTGTCGGTGTCGGTCGGTGATGTGTCTGCCTGTGTCGGTGTCGGTCGGTGATGTGTCTGTCTGTGTCGGTGTCGGTCGGTGATGTGTCTGTCTGTGTCGGTGTCGGTCGGTGATGTGTCTGTCTGTGTCGGTGTCGGTCGGTGATGTGTCTGTCTGTGTCGGTGTCGGTCGGTGATGTGTCTGTCTGTGTCAGTGTCGGTCGGTGATGTGTCTGCCTGTGTCAGTGTCGGTCGGTGATGTGTCTGCCTGTGTCGGTGTCGGTCGGTGATGTGCCTGTCTGTGTCGGTGTCGGTCGGTGATGTGTCTGTCTGTGTCAGTGTCGGTCGGTGATGTGTCTGTCTGTGTCAGTGTCGGTCGGTGATGTGTCTGCCTGTGTCGGTGTCGGTCGGTGATGTGTCTGCCTGTGTCAGTGTCGGTCGGTGAACTGTCTGCCTGTGTCAGTGTCGGTCGGTAATGTGTCTGTCTGTGTCAGTGTCGGTCGGTGAACTGTCTGCCTGTGTCGGTGTCGGTCGGTGATGTGTCTGCCTGTGTCGGTGTCGGTCGGTGATGTGTCTGCCTGTGTCGGTGTCGGTCGGTGATGTGTCTGTCTGTGTCAGTGTCGGTCGGTGATGTGTCTGCCTGTGTCGGTGTCGGTCGGTGATGTGTCTGCCTGTGTCGGTGTCGGTCGGTGATGTGTCTGTCTGTGTCGGTGTCGGTCGGTGATGTGTCTGCCTGTGTCGGTGTCGGTCGGTGATGTGTCTGCCTGTGTCAGTGTCGGTCGGTGATGTGTCTGTCTGTGTCGGTGTCGGTCGGTGAACTGTCTGCCTGTGTCAGTATCGGTCGGTGATGTGTCTGCCTGTGTCGGTGTCGGTCGGTGATGTGTCTGCCTGTGTCAGTGTCGGTCGGTGATGTGTCTGCCTGTGTCGGTGTCGGTCGGTGATGTGTCTGCCTGTGTCGGTGTCGGTCGGTGATGTGTCTGCCTGTGTCAGTATCGGTCGGAGATGTGTCTGTCTGTGTCGGTGTCGATCGGTGATGTGTCTGCCTGTGTCGGTGTCGGTCGGTGATGTGTCTGCCTGTGTCGGTGTCGGTCGGTGATGTGCCGGTCTGTGTCGGTGTCGGTCGGTGATGTGTCTGTCTGTGTCGGTGTCGGTCGGAGATGTGTCTGTCTGTGTCGGTGTCGGTCGGAGATGTGCCTGTCTGTGTCGGTGTCGGTCGGTGATGTGTCTGTCTGTGTCGGTGTCGGTCGGTGATGTGTCTGCCTGTGTCAGTGTCGGTCGGTGATGTGTCTGTCTGTGTCAGTGTCGGTCGGTGATGTGTCTGCCTGTGTCAGTGTCGGTCGGTGATGTGCCTGTCTGTGTCGGTGTCGGTCGGTGATGTGTCTGCCTGTGTCAGTATCGGTCGGAGATGTGTCTGTCTGTGTCGGTGTCGGTCCGTGATGTGTCTGCCTGTGTCAGTGTCGGTCGGTGATGTGTCTGTCTGTGTCGGTGTTGGTCGGTGATGTGTCTGCCTGTGTCGGTGTCGGTCGGTGATGTGTCTGCCTGTGTCGGTGTCGGTCGGTGATGTGCCTGTCTGTGTCGGTGTCGGTCGGTGATGTGTCTGCCTGTGTCAGTGTCGGTCGGTGATGTGTCTGCCTGTGTCGGTGTCGGTCGGTGATGTGTCTGCCTGTGTCGGTGTCGGTCGGTGATGTGTCTGCCTGTGTCGGTGTCGGTCGGTGATGTGTCTGCCTGTGTCGGTGTCGGTCGGTGATGTGTCTGCCTGTGTCGGTGTCGGTCGGTGATGTGTCTGCCTGTGTCAGTGTCGGTCGGTGATGTGTCTGCCTGTGTCGGTGTCGGTCGGAGATGTGTCTGTCTGTGTCGGTGTCGGTCGGTGATGTGTCTGCCTGTGTCGGTGTCGGTCGGTGATGTGTCTGTCTGTGTCGGTGTCGGTCGGTGATGTGCCTGTCTGTGTCGGTGTCGGTCGGTGATGTGTCTGCCTGTGTCGGTGTCGGTCGGTGATGTGTCTGTCTGTGTCGGTGTCGGTCGGTGATGTGTCTGTCTGTGTCGGTGTCGGTCGGTGATGTTTCTGCCTGTGTCGGTGTCGGTCGGTGATGTGTCTGCCTGTGTCGGTGTCGGTCGGTGATGTGTCTGCCTGTGTCGGTGTCGGTCGGTGATGTGTCTGTCTGTGTCGGTGTCGGTCGGTGATGTGTCTGTCTGTGTCGGTGTCGGTCGGTGATGTGTCTGTCTGTGTCGGTGTCGGTCGGTGATGTGTCTGTCTGTGTCGGTGTCGGTCGGTGATGTGTCTGTCTGTGTCGGTGTCGGTCGGAGATGTGTCTGTCTGTGTCGGTGTCGGTCGGTGATGTGTCTGTCTGTGTCGGTGTCGGTCGGTGATGTGTCTGCCGGTGTCAGTGTCGGTCGGTGATGTGTCTGTCTGTGTCAGTGTCGGTCGGTGATGTGTCTGCCTGTGTCAGTGTCGGTCGGTGATGTGCCTGTCTGTGTCGGTGTCGGTCGGTGATGTGTCTGCCTGTGTCAGTATCGGTCGGAGATGTGTCTGTCTGTGTCGGTGTCGGTCCGTGATGTGTCTGCCTGTGTCAGTGTCGGTCGGTGATGTGTCTGTCTGTGTCGGTTTCGGTCGGTGATGTGTCTGCCTGTGTCGGTGTCGGTCGGTGATGTGTCTGCCTGTGTCGGTGTCGGTCGGTGATGTGCCTGTCTGTGTCGGTGTCGGTCGGTGATGTGTCTGCCTGTGTCAGTGTCGGTCGGTGATGTGTCTGCCTGTATCGGTGTCGGTCGGTGATGTTTCTGCTTGTGTCGGTGTCGGTCGGTGATGTGTCTGCCTGTGTCGGTGTCGGTCGGTGATGTGTCTGCCTGTGTCGGTGTCGGTCGGTGATGTGTCTGCCTGTGTCGGTGTCGGTCGGTGATGTGTCTGCCTGTGTCAGTGTCGGTCGGTGATGTGTCTGCCTGTGTCGGTGTCGGTCGGAGATGTGTCTGTCTGTGTCGGTGTCGGTCGGTGATGTGTCTGCCTGTGTCGGTGTCGGTCGGTGATGTGTCTGTCTGTGTCGGTGTCGGTCGGTGATGTGCCTGTCTGTGTCGGTGTCGGTCGGTGATGTGTCTGCCTGTGTCGATGTCGGTCGGTGATGTGTCTGTCTGTGTCGGTGTCGGTCGGTGATGTGTCTGTCTGTGTCGGTGTCGGTCGGTGATGTGTCTGCCTGTGTCGGTGTCGGTCGGTGATGTGTCTGCCTGTGTCGGTGTCGGTCGGTGATGTGTCTGTCTGTGTCGGTGTCGGTCGGTGATGTGCCTGTCTGTGTCGGTGTCGGTCGGTGATGTGTCTGCCTGTGTCGGTGTCGGTCGGTGATGTGTCTGCCTGTGTCGGTGTCGGTCGGTGATGTGTCTGCCTGTGTCAGTGTCGGTCGGTGAACTGTCTGCCTGTGTCAGTGTCGGTCGGGAATGTGTCTGTCTGTGTCAGTGTCGGTCGGTGAACTGTCTGCCTGTGTCGGTGTCGGTCGGTGATGTGTCTGCCTGTGTCAGTGTCGGTCGGTGAACTGTCTGCCTGTGTTGGTGTCGGTCGGTGATGTGTCTGTCTGTGTCGGTGTCGGTCGGTGATGTGTCTGTCTGTGTCGGTGTCGGTCGGTGATGTGTCTGCCTGTGTCGGTGTCGGTCGGTGATGTGTCTGCCTGTGTCGGTGTCGGTCGGTGATGTGTCTGCCTGTGTCGGTGTCGGTCGGTGATGTGTCTGCCTGTGTCGGTGTCGGTCGGTGATGTGTCTGCCTGTGTCAGTGTCGGTCGGTGAACTGTCTGCCTGTGTCAATGTCGGTCGGGAATGTGTCTGTCTGTGTCAGTGTCGGTCCGTGAACTGTCTGCCTGTGTCGGTGTCGGTCGGTGATGTGTCTGCCTGTGTCAGTGTCGGTCGGTGAACTGTCTGCCTGTGTTGGTGTCGGTCGGTGATGTGTCTGTCTGTGTCGGTGTCGGTCGGTGATGTGTCTGTCTGTGTCGGTGTCGGTCGGTGATGTGTCTGCCTGTGTCGGTCGGTGATGTGTCTGTCTGTGTCAGTGTCGGTCGGTAATGTGTCTGTCTGTGTCAGTGTCGGTCGGTGAACTGTCTGCCTGTGTCGGTGTCGGTCGGTGATGTGTCTGCCTGTGTCGGTGTCGGTCGGTGATGTGTCTGCCTGTGTCGGTGTCGGTCGGTGATGTGTCTGTCTGTGTCAGTGTCGGTCGGTGATGTGTCTGCCTGTGTCGGTGTCGGTCGGTGATGTGTCTGCCTGTGTCGGTGTCGGTCGGTGATGTGTCTGTCTGTGTCGGTGTCGGTCGGTGATGTGTCTGCCTGTGTCGGTGTCGGTCGGTGATGTGTCTGCCTGTGTCAGTGTCGGTCGGTGATGTGTCTGTCTGTGTCGGTGTCGGTCGGTGAACTGTCTGCCTGTGTCAGTATCGGTCGGTGATGTGTCTGCCTGTGTCGGTGTCGGTCGGTGATGTGTCTGCCTGTGTCAGTGTCGGTCGGTGATGTGTCTGCCTGTGTCGGTGTCGGTCGGTGATGTGTCTGCCTGTGTCAGTATCGGTCGGAGATGTGTCTGTCTGTGTCGGTGTCGATCGGTGATGTGTCTGCCTGTGTCGGTGTCGGTCGGTGATGTGTCTGCCTGTGTCGGTGTCGGTCGGTGATGTGCCGGTCTGTGTCGGTGTCGGTCGGTGATGTGTCTGTCTGTGTCGGTGTCGGTCGGAGATGTGTCTGTCTGTGTCGGTGTCGGTCGGAGATGTGCCTGTCTGTGTCGGTGTCGGTCGGTGATGTGTCTGTCTGTGTCGGTGTCGGTCGGTGATGTGTCTGCCTGTGTCAGTGTCGGTCGGTGATGTGTCTGTCTGTGTCAGTGTCGGTCGGTGATGTGTCTGCCTGTGTCAGTGTCGGTCGGTGATGTGCCTGTCTGTGTCGGTGTCGGTCGGTGATGTGTCTGCCTGTGTCAGTATCGGTCGGAGATGTGTCTGTCTGTGTCGGTGTCGGTCCGTGATGTGTCTGCCTGTGTCAGTGTCGGTCGGTGATGTGTCTGTCTGTGTCGGTGTCGGTCGGTGATGTGTCTGCCTGTGTCGGTGTCGGTCGGTGATGTGTCTGCCTGTGTCGGTGTCGGTCGGTGATGTGCCTGTCTGTGTCGGTGTCGGTCGGTGATGTGTCTGCCTGTGTCAGTGTCGGTCGGTGATGTGTCTGCCTGTGTCGGTGTCGGTCGGTGATGTGTCTGCCTGTGTCGGTGTCGGTCGGTGATGTGTCTGCCTGTGTCGGTGTCGGTCGGTGATGTGTCTGCCTGTGTCGGTGTCGGTCGGTGATGTGTCTGCCTGTGTCGGTGTCGGTCGGTGATGTGTCTGCCTGTGTCAGTGTCGGTCGGTGATGTGTCTGCCTGTGTCGGTGTCGGTCGGAGATGTGTCTGTCTGTGTCGGTGTCGGTCGGTGATGTGTCTGCCTGTGTCGGTGTCGGTCGGTGATGTGTCTGTCTGTGTCGGTGTCGGTCGGTGATGTGCCTGTCTGTGTCGGTGTCGGTCGGTGATGTGTCTGCCTGTGTCGGTGTCGGTCGGTGATGTGTCTGTCTGTGTCGGTGTCGGTCGGTGATGTGTCTGTCTGTGTCGGTGTCGGTCGGTGATGTTTCTGCCTGTGTCGGTGTCGGTCGGTGATGTGTCTGCCTGTGTCGGTGTCGGTCGGTGATGTGTCTGCCTGTGTCGGTGTCGGTCGGTGATGTGTCTGTCTGTGTCGGTGTCGGTCGGTGATGTGTCTGTCTGTGTCGGTGTCGGTCGGTGATGTGTCTGTCTGTGTCGGTGTCGGTCGGTGATGTGTCTGTCTGTGTCGGTGTCGGTCGGTGATGTGTCTGTCTGTGTCGGTGTCGGTCGGTGATGTGTCTGCCTGTGTCAGTATCGGTCGGAGATGTGTCTGTCTGTGTCGGTGTCGGTCCGTGATGTGTCTGCCTGTGTCAGTGTCGGTCGGTGATGTGTCTGTCTGTGTCGGTGTCGGTCGGTGATGTGTCTGCCTGTGTCGGTGTCGGTCGGTGATGTGTCTGCCTGTGTCGGTGTCGGTCGGTGATGTGCCTGTCTGTGTCGGTGTCGGTCGGTGATGTGTCTGCCTGTGTCAGTGTCGGTCGGTGATGTGTCTGCCTGTGTCGGTGTCGGTCGGTGATGTGTCTGCCTGTGTCGGTGTCGGTCGGTGATGTGTCTGCCTGTGTCGGTGTCGGTCGGTGATGTGTCTGCCTGTGTCGGTGTCGGTCGGTGATGTGTCTGCCTGTGTCGGTGTCGGTCGGTGATGTGTCTGCCTGTGTCAGTGTCGGTCGGTGATGTGTCTGCCTGTGTCGGTGTCGGTCGGAGATGTGTCTGTCTGTGTCGGTGTCGGTCGGTGATGTGTCTGCCTGTGTCGGTGTCGGTCGGTGATGTGTCTGTCTGTGTCGGTGTCGGTCGGTGATGTGCCTGTCTGTGTCGGTGTCGGTCGGTGATGTGTCTGCCTGTGTCGGTGTCGGTCGGTGATGTGTCTGTCTGTGTCGGTGTCGGTCGGTGATGTGTCTGTCTGTGTCGGTGTCGGTCGGTGATGTTTCTGCCTGTGTCGGTGTCGGTCGGTGATGTGTCTGCCTGTGTCAGTGTCGGTCGGTGATGTGCCTGTCTGTGTCGGTGTCGGTCGGTGATGTGTCTGCCTGTGTCAGTATCGGTCGGAGATGTGTCTGTCTGTGTCGGTGTCGGTCCGTGATGTGTCTGCCTGTGTCAGTGTCGGTCGGTGATGTGTCTGTCTGTGTCGGTTTCGGTCGGTGATGTGTCTGCCTGTGTCGGTGTCGGTCGGTGATGTGTCTGCCTGTGTCGGTGTCGGTCGGTGATGTGCCTGTCTGTGTCGGTGTCGGTCGGTGATGTGTCTGCCTGTGTCAGTGTCGGTCGGTGATGTGTCTGCCTGTGTCGGTGTCGGTCGGTGATGTGTCTGCTTGTGTCGGTGTCGGTCGGTGATGTGTCTGCCTGTGTCGGTGTCGGTCGGTGATGTGTCTGCCTGTGTCGGTGTCGGTCGGTGATGTGTCTGCCTGTGTCGGTGTCGGTCGGTGATGTGTCTGCCTGTGTCAGTGTCAGTCGGTGATGTGTCTGCCTGTGTCGGTGTCGGTCGGAGATGTGTCTGTCTGTGTCGGTGTCGGTCGGTGATGTGTCTGCCTGTGTCGGTGTCGGTCGGTGATGTGTCTGTCTGTGTCGGTGTCGGTCGGTGATGTGCCTGTCTGTGTCGGTGTCGGTCGGTGATGTGTCTGCCTGTGTCGGTGTCGGTCGGTGATGTGTCTGTCTGTGTCGGTGTCGGTCGGTGATGTGTCTGTCTGTGTCGGTGTCGGTCGGTGATGTGTCTGCCTGTGTCGGTGTCGGTCGGTGATGTGTCTGCCTGTGTCGGTGTCGGTCGGTGATGTGTCTGTCTGTGTCGGTGTCGGTCGGTGATGTGCCTGTCTGTGTCGGTGTCGGTCGGTGATGTGCCTGTCTGTGTCGGTGTCGGTCGGTGATGTGTCTGCCTGTGTCGGTGTCGGTCGGTGATGTGTCTGCCTGTGTCAGTGTCGGTCGGTGAACTGTCTGCCTGTGTCAGTGTCGGTCGGGAATGTGTCTGTCTGTGTCAGTGTCGGTCGGTGAACTGTCTGCCTGTGTCGGTGTCGGTCGGTGATGTGTCTGCCTGTGTCAGTGTCGGTCGGTGAACTGTCTGCCTGTGTTGGTGTCGGTCGGTGATGTGTCTGTCTGTGTCGGTGTCGGTCGGTGATGTGTCTGCCTGTGTCGGTCGGTGATGTGTCTGTCTGTGTCAGTGTCGGTCGGTGATGTGTCTGTCTGTGTCGGTGTCGGTCGGTGATGTGTCTGCCTGTGTCGGTGTCGGTCGGTGATGTGTCTGCCTGTGTCAGTGTCGGTCGGTGATGTGCCTGTCTGTGTCGGTGTCGGTCGGTGATGTGTCTGCCTGTGTCGGTGTCGGTCGGTGATGTGTCTGCCTGTGTCAGTGTCGGTCGGTGATGTGTCTGTCTGTGTCAGTGTCGGTCGGTGATGTGTCTGCCTGTGTCAGTGTCGGTCGGTGATGTGTCTGTCTGTGTCAGTGTCGGTCGGTGATGTGTCTTCCTGTGTCAGTGTCGGTCGGTGATGTGTCTGTCTGTGTCGGTGTCGGTCGGTGATGTGTCTGTCTGTGTCGGTGTCGGTCGGTGATGTGTCTGACTGTGTCGGTGTCGGTCGGTGATGTGTCTGTCTGTGTCGGTGTCGGTCGGTGATGTGTCTGCCTGTGTCAGTGTCGGTCGGTGATGTGTCTGCCTGTGTCGGTGTCGGTCGGTGATGTGTCTGCCTGTGTCAGTGTCGGTCGGTGATGTGTCTGCCTGTGTCGGTGTCGGTCGGTGATGTGTGTGTCTGTGTCGGTGTCGGTCGGTGATGTGTCTGCCTGTGTCGGTGTCGGTCGGTGATGTGTCTGCCTGTGTCGGTGTCGGTCGGTGATGTGTCTGCCTGTGTCGGTGTCGGTCGGTGATGTGTCTGTCTGTGTCGGTGTCGGTCGGTGATGTGTCTGTCTGTGTCGGTGTCGGTCGGTGATGTGTCTGTCTGTGTCGGTGTCGGTCGGTGATGTGTCTGTCTGTGTCGGTGTCGGTCGGTGATGTGTCTGTCTGTGTCAGTGTCGGTCGGTGATGTGTCTGCCTGTGTCAGTGTCGGTCGGTGATGTGTCTGCCTGTGTCGGTGTCGGTCGGTGATGTGCCTGTCTGTGTCGGTGTCGGTCGGTGATGTGTCTGTGTGTGTCAGTGTCGGCCGGTGATGTGTCTGTCTGTGTCAGTGTCGGTCGGTGATGTGTCTGCCTGTGTCGGTGTCGGTCGGTGATGTGTCTGCCTGTGTCAGTGTCGGTCGGTGAACTGTCTGCCTGTGTCAGTGTCGGTCGGTAATGTGTCTGTCTGTGTCAGTGTCGGTCGGTGAACTGTCTGCCTGTGTCGGTGTCGGTCGGTGATGTGTCTGCCTGTGTCAGTGTCGGTCGGTGAACTGTCTGCCTGTGTCGGTGTCGGTCTGTGATGTGTCTGTCTGTGTCGGTGTCGGTCGGTGAACTGTCTGCCTGTGTCAGTGTCGGTCGGTGATGTATCTGTCTGTGTCAGTGTCGGTCGGTGATGTGTCTGTCTGTGTCGGTGTCGGTCGGTGATGTGCCTGTCTGTGTCGGTGTCGGTCGGTGATGTGTCTGTCTGTGTCGGTGTCGGTCGGTGATGTGCCTGTCTGTGTCGGTGTCGGTCGGTGATGTGTCTGCCTGTGTCGGTGTCGGTCGGTGATGTGTCTGTCTGTGTCGGTGTCGGTCGGTGATGTGTCTGTCTGTGTCGGTGTCGGTCGGTGATGTGTCTGCCTGTGTCGGTGTCGGTCGGTGATGTGTCTGCCTGTGTCGGTGTCGGTCGGTGATGTGCCTGTCTGTGTCGGTGTCGGTCGGTGATGTGTCTGTCTGTGTCGGTGTCGGTCGGAGATGTGTCTGTCTGTGTCGGTGTCGGTCGGTGATGTGTCTGTCTGTGTCGGTGTTGGTCGGTGATGTGTCTGTCTGTGTCGGTGTCGGTCGGTGATGTGTCTGTCTGTGTCGGTGTCGGTCGGTGATGTGTCTGTCTGTGTCGGTGTCGGTCGGTGATGTGTCTGTCTGTGTCGGTGTCGGTCGGAGATGTGTCTGTCTGTGTCGGTGTCGGTCGGTGATGTGTCTGTCTGTGTCGGTCGGTGATGTGTCTGCCTGTGTCAGTGTCGGTCGGTGATGTGTCTGTCTGTGTCAGTGTCGGTCGGTGATGTGTCTGCCTGTGTCGGTGTCGGTCGGTGATGTGCCTGTCTGTGTCGGTGTCGGTCGGTGATGTGTCTGCCTGTGTCAGTATCGGTCGGAGATGTGTCTGTCTGTGTCGGTGTCGGTCCGTGATGTGTCTGCCTGTGTCAGTGTCGGTCGGTGATGTGTCTGTCTGTGTCGGTGTCGGTCGGTGATGTGTCTGCCTGTGTCGGTGTCGGTCGGTGATGTGTCTGCCTGTGTCGGTGTCGGTCGGTGATGTGCCTGTCTGTGTCGGTGTCGGTCGGTGATGTGTCTGCCTGTGTCAGTGTCGGTCGGTGATGTGTCTGCCTGTGTCGGTGTCGGTCGGTGATGTGTCTGCCTGTGTCGGTGTCGGTCGGTGATGTGTCTGCCTGTGTCGGTGTCGGTCGGTGATGTGTCTGCCTGTGTCGGTGTCGGTCGGTGATGTGTCTGCCTGTGTCGGTGTCGGTCGGTGATGTGTCTGCCTGTGTCAGTGTCGGTCGGTGATGTGTCTGCCTGTGTCGGTGTCGGTCGGAGATGTGTCTGTCTGTGTCGGTGTCGGTCGGTGATGCGTCTGCCTGTGTCGGTGTCGGTCGGTGATGTATCTGTCTGTGTCGGTGTCGGTCGGTGATGTGCCTGTCTGTGTCGGTGTCGGTCGGTGATGTGTCTGCCTGTGTCGGTGTCGGTCGGTGATGTGTCTGTCTGTGTCGGTGTCGGTCGGTGATGTGTCTGTCTGTGTCGGTGTCGGTCGGTGATGTGTCTGCCTGTGTCGGTGTCGGTCGGTGATGTGTCTGCCTGTGTCGGTGTCGGTCGGTGATGTGTCTGCCTGTGTCGGTGTCGGTCGGTGATGTGTCTGCCTGTGTCGGTGTCGGTCGGTGATGTGTCTGCCTGTGTCAGTGTCGGTCGGTGAACTGTCTGCCTGTGTCAATGTCGGTCGGGAATGTGTCTGTCTGTGTCAGTGTCGGTCCGTGAACTGTCTGCCTGTGTCGGTGTCGGTCGGTGATGTGTCTGCCTGTGTCAGTGTCGGTCGGTGAACTGTCTGCCTGTGTTGGTGTCGGTCGGTGATGTGTCTGTCTGTGTCGGTGTCGGTCGGTGATGTGTCTGTCTGTGTCGGTGTCGGTCGGTGATGTGTCTGCCTGTGTCGGTCGGTGATGTGTCTGTCTGTGTCAGTGTCGGTCGGTAATGTGTCTGTCTGTGTCAGTGTCGGTCGGTGAACTGTCTGCCTGTGTCGGTGTCGGTCGGTGATGTGTCTGCCTGTGTCGGTGTCGGTCGGTGATGTGTCTGCCTGTGTCGGTGTCGGTCGGTGATGTGTCTGTCTGTGTCAGTGTCGGTCGGTGATGTGTCTGCCTGTGTCGGTGTCGGTCGGTGATGTGTCTGCCTGTGTCGGTGTCGGTCGGTGATGTGTCTGTCTGTGTCGGTGTCGGTCGGTGATGTGTCTGCCTGTGTCGGTGTCGGTCGGTGATGTGTCTGCCTGTGTCAGTGTCGGTCGGTGATGTGTCTGTCTGTGTCGGTGTCGGTCGGTGAACTGTCTGCCTGTGTCAGTATCGGTCGGTGATGTGTCTGCCTGTGTCGGTGTCGGTCGGTGATGTGTCTGCCTGTGTCAGTGTCGGTCGGTGATGTGTCTGCCTGTGTCGGTGTCGGTCGGTGATGTGTCTGCCTGTGTCAGTATCGGTCGGAGATGTGTCTGTCTGTGTCGGTGTCGATCGGTGATGTGTCTGCCTGTGTCGGTGTCGGTCGGTGATGTGTCTGCCTGTGTCGGTGTCGGTCGGTGATGTGCCGGTCTGTGTCGGTGTCGGTCGGTGATGTGTCTGTCTGTGTCGGTGTCGGTCGGAGATGTGTCTGTCTGTGTCGGTGTCGGTCGGAGATGTGCCTGTCTGTGTCGGTGTCGGTCGGTGATGTGTCTGTCTGTGTCGGTGTCGGTCGGTGATGTGTCTGCCTGTGTCAGTGTCGGTCGGTGATGTGTCTGTCTGTGTCAGTGTCGGTCGGTGATGTGTCTGCCTGTGTCAGTGTCGGTCGGTGATGTGCCTGTCTGTGTCGGTGTCGGTCGGTGATGTGTCTGCCTGTGTCAGTATCGGTCGGAGATGTGTCTGTCTGTGTCGGTGTCGGTCCGTGATGTGTCTGCCTGTGTCAGTGTCGGTCGGTGATGTGTCTGTCTGTGTCGGTGTCGGTCGGTGATGTGTCTGCCTGTGTCGGTGTCGGTCGGTGATGTGTCTGCCTGTGTCGGTGTCGGTCGGTGATGTGCCTGTCTGTGTCGGTGTCGGTCGGTGATGTGTCTGCCTGTGTCAGTGTCGGTCGGTGATGTGTCTGCCTGTGTCGGTGTCGGTCGGTGATGTGTCTGCCTGTGTCGGTGTCGGTCGGTGATGTGTCTGCCTGTGTCGGTGTCGGTCGGTGATGTGTCTGCCTGTGTCGGTGTCGGTCGGTGATGTGTCTGCCTGTGTCGGTGTCGGTCGGTGATGTGTCTGCCTGTGTCAGTGTCGGTCGGTGATGTGTCTGCCTGTGTCGGTGTCGGTCGGAGATGTGTCTGTCTGTGTCGGTGTCGGTCGGTGATGTGTCTGCCTGTGTCGGTGTCGGTCGGTGATGTGTCTGTCTGTGTCGGTGTCGGTCGGTGATGTGCCTGTCTGTGTCGGTGTCGGTCGGTGATGTGTCTGCCTGTGTCGGTGTCGGTCGGTGATGTGTCTGTCTGTGTCGGTGTCGGTCGGTGATGTGTCTGTCTGTGTCGGTGTCGGTCGGTGATGTTTCTGCCTGTGTCGGTGTCGGTCGGTGATGTGTCTGCCTGTGTCGGTGTCGGTCGGTGATGTGTCTGCCTGTGTCGGTGTCGGTCGGTGATGTGTCTGTCTGTGTCGGTGTCGGTCGGTGATGTGTCTGTCTGTGTCGGTGTCGGTCGGTGATGTGTCTGTCTGTGTCGGTGTCGGTCGGTGATGTGTCTGTCTGTGTCGGTGTCGGTCGGTGATGTGTCTGTCTGTGTCGGTGTCGGTCGGAGATGTGTCTGTCTGTGTCGGTGTCGGTCGGTGATGTGTCTGTCTGTGTCGGTGTCGGTCGGTGATGTGTCTGCCGGTGTCAGTGTCGGTCGGTGATGTGTCTGTCTGTGTCAGTGTCGGTCGGTGATGTGTCTGCCTGTGTCAGTGTCGGTCGGTGATGTGCCTGCCTGTGTCGGTGTCGGTCGGTGATGTGTCTGCCTGTGTCAGTATCGGTCGGAGATGTGTCTGTCTGTGTCGGTGTCGGTCCGTGATGTGTCTGCCTGTGTCAGTGTCGGTCGGTGATGTGTCTGTCTGTGTCGGTTTCGGTCGGTGATGTGTCTGCCTGTGTCGGTGTCGGTCGGTGATGTGTCTGTCTGTGTCGGTGTCGGTCGGTGATGTGCCTGTCTGTGTCGGTGTCGGTCGGTGATGTGTCTGCCTGTGTCAGTGTCGGTCGGTGATGTGTCTGCCTCTGTCGGTGTCGGTCGGTGATGTGTCTGCTTGTGTCGGTGTCGGTCGGTGATGTGTCTGCCTGTGTCGGTGTCGGTCGGTGATGTGTCTGCCTGTGTCGGTGTCGGTCGGTGATGTGTCTGCCTGTGTCGGTGTCGGTCGGTGATGTGTCTGCCTGTGTCAGTGTCGGTCGGTGATGTGTCTGCCTGTGTCGGTGTCGGTCGGAGATGTGTCTGTCTGTGTCGGTGTCGGTCGGTGATGTGTCTGCCTGTGTCGGTGTCGGTCGGTGATGTGTCTGTCTGTGTCGGTGTCGGTCGGTGATGTGCCTGTCTGTGTCGGTGTCGGTCGGTGATGTGTCTGCCTGTGTCGGTGTCGGTCGGTGATGTGTCTGTCTGTGTCGGTGTCGGTCGGTGATGTGTCTGTCTGTGTCGGTGTCGGTCGGTGATGTGTCTGCCTGTGTCGGTGTCGGTCGGTGATGTGTCTGCCTGTGTCGGTGTCGGTCGGTGATGTGTCTGTCTGTGTCGGTGTCGGTCGGTGATGTGCCTGTCTGTGTCGGTGTCGGTCGGTGATGTGTCTGCCTGTGTCGGTGTCGGTCGGTGATGTGTCTGCCTGTGTCGGTGTCGGTCGGTGATGTGTCTGCCTGTGTCAGTGTCGGTCGGTGAACTGTCTGCCTGTGTCAGTGTCGGTCGGGAATGTGTCTGTCTGTGTCAGTGTCGGTCGGTGAACTGTCTGCCTGTGTCGGTGTCGGTCGGTGATGTGTCTGCCTGTGTCAGTGTCGGTCGGTGAACTGTCTGCCTGTGTTGGTGTCGGTCGGTGATGTGTCTGTCTGTGTCGGTGTCGGTCGGTGATGTGTCTGCCTGTGTCGGTGTCGGTCGGAGATGTGTCTGTCTGTGTCGGTGTCGGTCGGTGATGTGTCTGCCTGTGTCGGTGTCGGTCGGTGATGTGCCTGTCTGTGTCGGTGTCGGTCGGTGATGTGTCTGTGTGTGTCAGTGTCGGTCGGTGATGTGTCTGTCTGTGTCAGTGTCGGTCGGTGATGTGTCTGCCTGTGTCGGTGTCGGTCGGTGATGTGTCTGCCTGTGTCAGTGTCGGTCGGTGAACTGTCTGCCTGTGTCAGTGTCGGTCGGTAATGTGTCTGTCTGTGTCAGTGTCGGTCGGTGAACTGTCTGCCTGTGTCGGTGTCGGTCGGTGATGTGTCTGCCTGTGTCAGTGTCGGTCGGTGAACTGTCTGCCTGTGTCGGTGTCGGTCTGTGATGTGTCTGTCTGTGTCGGTGTCGGTCGGTGAACTGTCTGCCTGTGTCAGTGTCGGTCGGTGATGTGTCTGTCTGTGTCAGTGTCGGTCGGTGATGTGTCTGTCTGTGTCGGTGTCGGTCGGTGATGTGCCTGTCTGTGTCGGTGTCGGTCGGTGATGTGTCTGTCTGTGTCGGTGTCGGTCGGTGATGTGCCTGTCTGTGTCGGTGTCGGTCGGTGATGTGTCTGCCTGTGTCGGTGTCGGTCGGTGATGTGTCTGTCTGTGTCGGTGTCGGTCGGTGATGTGTCTGTCTGTGTCGGTGTCGGTCGGTGATGTGTCTGTCTGTGTCGGTGTCGGTCGGTGATGTGTCTGTCTGTGTCGGTGTTGGTCGGTGATGTGTCTGTCTGTGTCGGTGTCGGTCGGTGATGTGTCTGTCTGTGTCGGTGTCGGTCGGTGATGTGTCTGCCTGTGTCAGTGTCGGTCGGTGAACGGTCTGCCTGTGTCAATGTCGGTCGGGAATGTGTCTGTCTGTGTCAGTGTCGGTCCGTGAACTGTCTGCCTGTGTCGGTGTCGGTCGGTGATGTGTCTGCCTGTGTCAGTGTCGGTCGGTGAACTGTCTGCCTGTGTTGGTGTCGGTCGGTGATGTGTCTGTCTGTGTCGGTGTCGGTCGGTGATGTGTCTGTCTGTGTCGGTGTCGGTCGGTGATGTGTCTGCCTGTGTCGGTCGGTGATGTGTCTGTCTGTGTCAGTGTCGGTCGGTGATGTGTCTGTCTGTGTCGGTGTGGGTCGGTGATGTGTCTGCCTGTGTCGGTGTCGGTCGGTGATGTGTCTGCCTGTGTCAGTGTCGGTCGGTGATGTGCCTGTCTGTGTCGGTGTCGGTCGGTGATGTGTCTGCCTGTGTCGGTGTCGGTCGGTGATGTGTCTGCCTGTGTCAGTGTCGGTCGGTGATGTGTCTGTCTGTGTCAGTGTCGGTCGATGATGTGTCTGCCTGTGTCAGTGTCGGTCGGTGATGTGTCTGTCTGTGTCAGTGTCGGTCGGTGATGTGTCTGCCTGTGTCAGTGTCGGTCGGTGATGTGTCTGTCTGTGTCGGTGTCGGTCGGTGATGTGTCTGTCTGTGTCGGTGTCGGTCGGTGATGTGTCTGCCTGTGTCGGTGTCGGTCGGTGATGTGTCTGTCTGTGTCGGTGTCGGTCGGTGATGTGTCTGTCTGTGTCGGTGTCGGTCGGTGATGTGTCTGTCTGTGTCGGTGTCGGTCGGTGATGTGTCTGTCTGTGTCGGTGTCGGTCGGTGATGTGTCTGTCTGTGTCGGTGTCGGTCGGTGATGTGTCTGTCTGTGTCGGTGTCGGTCGTTGATGTGTCTGTCTGTGTCGGTGTCGGTCGGTGATGTGTCTGTCTGTGTCAGTGTTGGTCGGTGATGTGTCTGCCTGTGTCAGTGTCGGTCGGTGATGTGTCTGCCTGTGTCGGTGTCGGTCGGTGATGTGCCTGTCTGTGTCGGTGTCGGTCGGTGATGTGTCTGTCTGTGTCCGTGTCGGTCGGTGATGTGTCTGCCTGTGTCAGTGTCGGTCGGTGATGTGTCTGCCTGTGTCGGTGTCGGTCGGTGATGTGTCTGCCTGTGTCAGTGTCGGTCGGTGAACTGTCTGCCTGTGTCAGTGTCGGTCGGTAATGTGTCTGTCTGTGTCAGTGTCGGTCGGTGATGTGTCTGCCTGTGTCAGTGTCGGTCGGTGATGTGTCTGCCTGTGTCGGTGTCGGTCGGTGATGTGTCTGCCTGTGTCGGTGTCGGTCGGTGATGTGTCTGCCTGTGTCAGTGTCGGTCGGTGAACTGTCTGCCTGTGTCAGTGTCGGTCGGGAATGTGTCTGTCTGTGTCAGTGTCGGTCGGTGAACTGTCTGCCTGTGTCGGTGTCGGTCGGTGATGTGTCTGCCTGTGTCAGTGTCGGTCGGTGAACTGTCTGCCTGTGTTGGTGTCGGTCGGTGATGTGTCTGTCTGTGTCGGTGTCGGTCGGTGATGTGTCTGCCTGTGTCGGTCGGTGAAGTGTCTGTCTGTGTCAGTGTCGGTCGGTGATGTGTCTGTCTGTGTCGGTGTCGGTCGGTGATGTGTCTGCCTGTGTCGGTGTCGGTCGGTGATGTGTCTGCCTGTGTCAGTGTCGGTCGGTGATGTGCCTGTCTGTGTCGGTGTCGGTCGGTGATGTGTCTGCCTGTGTCGGTGTCGGTCGGTGATGTGTCTGCCTGTGTCAGTGTCGGTCGGTGATGTGTCTGTCTGTGTCAGTGTCGGTCGGTGATGTGTCTGCCTGTGTCAGTGTCGGTCGGTGATGTGTCTGTCTGTGTCAGTGTCGGTCGGTGATGTGTCTTCCTGTGTCAGTGTCGGTCGGTGATGTGTCTGTCTGTGTCGGTGTCGGTCGGTGATGTGTCTGTCTGTGTCGGTGTCGGTCGGTGATGTGTCTGCCTGTGTCGGTGTCGGTCGGTGATGTGTCTGTCTGTGTCGGTGTCGGTCGGTGATGTGTCTGCCTGTGTCAGTGTCGGTCGGTGATGTGTCTGCCTGTGTCGGTGTCGGTCGGTGATGTGTCTGCCTGTGTCAGTGTCGGTCGGTGATGTGTCTGCCTGTGTCGGTGTCGGTCGGTGATGTGTGTGTCTGTGTCGGTGTCGGTCGGTGATGTGTCTGCCTGTGTCGGTGTCGGTCGGTGATGTGTCTGCCTGTGTCGGTGTCGGTCGGTGATGTGTCTGCCTGTGTCGGTGTCGGTCGGTGATGTGTCTGTCTGTGTCGGTGTCGGTCGGTGATGTGTCTGTCTGTGTCGGTGTCGGTCGGTGATGTGTCTGTCTGTGTCGGTGTCGGTCGGTGATGTGTCTGTCTGTGTCGGTGTCGGTCGGTGATGTGTCTGTCTGTGTCAGTGTCGGTCGGTGATGTGTCTGCCTGTGTCAGTGTCGGTCGGTGATGTGTCTGCCTGTGTCGGTGTCGGTCGGTGATGTGCCTGTCTGTGTCGGTGTCGGTCGGTGATGTGTCTGTGTGTGTCAGTGTCGGCCGGTGATGTGTCTGTCTGTGTCAGTGTCGGTCGGTGATGTGTCTGCCTGTGTCGGTGTCGGTCGGTGATGTGTCTGCCTGTGTCAGTGTCGGTCGGTGAACTGTCTGCCTGTGTCAGTGTCGGTCGGTAATGTGTCTGTCTGTGTCAGTGTCGGTCGGTGAACTGTCTGCCTGTGTCGGTGTCGGTCGGTGATGTGTCTGCCTGTGTCAGTGTCGGTCGGTGAACTGTCTGCCTGTGTCGGTGTCGGTCTGTGATGTGTCTGTCTGTGTCGGTGTCGGTCGGTGAACTGTCTGCCTGTGTCAGTGTCGGTCGGTGATGTGTCTGTCTGTGTCAGTGTCGGTCGGTGATGTGTCTGTCTGTGTCGGTGTCGGTCGGTGATGTGCCTGTCTGTGTCGGTGTCGGTCGGTGATGTGTCTGTCTGTGTCGGTGTCGGTCGGTGATGTGCCTGTCTGTGTCGGTGTCGGTCGGTGATGTGTCTGCCTGTGTCGGTGTCGGTCGGTGATGTGTCTGTCTGTGTCGGTGTCGGTCGGTGATGTGTCTGTCTGTGTCGGTGTCGGTCGGTGATGTGTCTGCCTGTGTCGGTGTCGGTCGGTGATGTGTCTGCCTGTGTCGGTGTCGGTCGGTGATGTGCCTGTCTGTGTCGGTGTCGGTCGGTGATGTGTCTGTCTGTGTCGGTGTCGGTCGGAGATGTGTCTGTCTGTGTCGGTGTCGGTCGGTGATGTGTCTGTCTGTGTCGGTGTTGGTCGGTGATGTGTCTGTCTGTGTCGGTGTCGGTCGGTGATGTGTCTGTCTGTGTCGGTGTCGGTCGGTGATGTGTCTGTCTGTGTCGGTGTCGGTCGGTGATGTGTCTGTCTGTGTCGGTGTCGGTCGGAGATGTGTTTGTCTGTGTCGGTGTCGGTCGGTGATGTGTCTGTCTGTGTCGGTCGGTGATGTGTCTGCCTGTGTCAGTGTCGGTCGGTGATGTGTCTGTCTGTGTCAGTGTCGGTCGGTGATGTGTCTGCCTGTGTCAGTGTCGGTCGGTGATGTGCCTGTCTGTGTCGGTGTCGGTCGGTGATGTGTCTGCCTGTGTCAGTATCGGTCGGAGATGTGTCTGTCTGTGTCGGTGTCGGTCCGTGATGTGTCTGCCTGTGTCAGTGTCGGTCGGTGATGTGTCTGTCTGTGTCGGTGTCGGTCGGTGATGTGTCTGCCTGTGTCGGTGTCGGTCGGTGATGTGTCTGCCTGTGTCGGTGTCGGTCGGTGATGTGCCTGTCTGTGTCGGTGTCGGTCGGTGATGTGTCTGCCTGTGTCAGTGTCGGTCGGTGATGTGTCTGCCTGTGTCGGTGTCGGTCGGTGATGTGTCTGCCTGTGTCGGTGTCGGTCGGTGATGTGTCTGCCTGTGTCGGTGTCGGTCGGTGATGTGTCTGCCTGTGTCGGTGTCGGTCGGTGATGTGTCTGCCTGTGTCGGTGTCGGTCGGTGATGTGTCTGCCTGTGTCAGTGTCGGTCGGTGATGTGTCTGCCTGTGTCGGTGTCGGTCGGAGATGTGTCTGTCTGTGTCGGTGTCGGTCGGTGATGCGTCTGCCTGTGTCGGTGTCGGTCGGTGATGTATCTGTCTGTGTCGGTGTCGGTCGGTGATGTGCCTGTCTGTGTCGGTGTCGGTCGGTGATGTGTCTGCCTGTGTCGGTGTCGGTCGGTGATGTGTCTGTCTGTGTCGGTGTCGGTCGGTGATGTGTCTGTCTGTGTCGGTGTCGGTCGGTGATGTGTCTGCCTGTGTCGGTGTCGGTCGGTGATGTGTCTGCCTGTGTCGGTGTCGGTCGGTGATGTGTCTGCCTGTGTCGGTGTCGGTCGGTGATGTGTCTGCCTGTGTCGGTGTCGGTCGGTGATGTGTCTGCCTGTGTCAGTGTCGGTCGGTGAACTGTCTGCCTGTGTCAATGTCGGTCGGGAATGTGTCTGTCTGTGTCAGTGTCGGTCCGTGAACTGTCTGCCTGTGTCGGTGTCGGTCGGTGATGTGTCTGCCTGTGTCAGTGTCGGTCGGTGAACTGTCTGCCTGTGTTGGTGTCGGTCGGTGATGTGTCTGTCTGTGTCGGTGTCGGTCGGTGATGTGTCTGTTTGTGTCGGTGTCGGTCGGTGATGTGTCTGCCTGTGTCGGTCGGTGATGTGTCTGTCTGTGTCAGTGTCGGTCGGTAATGTGTCTGTCTGTGTCAGTGTCGGTCGGTGAACTGTCTGCCTGTGTCGGTGTCGGTCGGTGATGTGTCTGCCTGTGTCGGTGTCGGTCGGTGATGTGTCTGCCTGTGTCGGTGTCGGTCGGTGATGTGTCTGTCTGTGTCAGTGTCGGTCGGTGATGTGTCTGCCTGTGTCGGTGTCGGTCGGTGATGTGTCTGCCTGTGTCGGTGTCGGTCGGTGATGTGTCTGTCTGTGTCGGTGTCGGTCGGTGATGTGTCTGCCTGTGTCGGTGTCGGTCGGTGATGTGTCTGCCTGTGTCAGTGTCGGTCGGTGATGTGTCTGTCTGTGTCGGTGTCGGTCGGTGAACTGTCTGCCTGTGTCAGTATCGGTCGGTGATGTGTCTGCCTGTGTCGGTGTCGGTCGGTGATGTGTCTGCCTGTGTCAGTGTCGGTCGGTGATGTGTCTGCCTGTGTCGGTGTCGGTCGGTGATGTGTCTGCCTGTGTCAGTATCGGTCGGAGATGTGTCTGTCTGTGTCGGTGTCGATCGGTGATGTGTCTGCCTGTGTCGGTGTCGGTCGGTGATGTGTCTGCCTGTGTCCGTGTCGGTCGGTGATGTGCCGGTCTGTGTCGGTGTCGGTCGGTGATGTGTCTGTCTGTGTCGGTGTCGGTCGGAGATGTGTCTGTCTGTGTCGGTGTCGGTCGGAGATGTGCCTGTCTGTGTCGGTGTCGGTCGGTGATGTGTCTGTCTGTGTCGGTGTCGGTCGGTGATGTGTCTGCCTGTGTCAGTGTCGGTCGGTGATGTGTCTGTCTGTGTCAGTGTCGGTCGGTGATGTGTCTGCCTGTGTCAGTGTCGGTCGGTGATGTGCCTGTCTGTGTCGGTGTCGGTCGGTGATGTGTCTGCCTGTGTCAGTATCGGTCGGAGATGTGTCTGTCTGTGTCGGTGTCGGTCCGTGATGTGTCTGCCTGTGTCAGTGTCGGTCGGTGATGTGTCTGTCTGTGTCGGTGTCGGTCGGTGATGTGTCTGCCTGTGTCGGTGTCGGTCGGTGATGTGTCTGCCTGTGTCGGTGTCGGTCGGTGATGTGCCTGTCTGTGTCGGTGTCGGTCGGTGATGTGTCTGCCTGTGTCAGTGTCGGTCGGTGATGTGTCTGCCTGTGTCGGTGTCGGTCGGTGATGTGTCTGCCTGTGTCGGTGTCGGTCGGTGATGTGTCTGCCTGTGTCGGTGTCGGTCGGTGATGTGTCTGCCTGTGTCGGTGTCGGTCGGTGATGTGTCTGCCTGTGTCGGTGTCGGTCGGTGATGTGTCTGCCTGTGTCAGTGTCGGTCGGTGATGTGTCTGCCTGTGTCGGTGTCGGTCGGAGATGTGTCTGTCTGTGTCGGTGTCGGTCGGTGATGTGTCTGCCTGTGTCGGTGTCGGTCGGTGATGTGTCTGTCTGTGTCGGTGTCGGTCGGTGATGTGCCTGTCTGTGTCGGTGTCGGTCGGTGATGTGTCTGCCTGTGTCGGTGTCGGTCGGTGATGTGTCTGTCTGTGTCGGTGTCGGTCGGTGATGTGTCTGTCTGTGTCGGTGTCGGTCGGTGATGTTTCTGCCTGTGTCGGTGTCGGTCGGTGATGTGTCTGCCTGTGTCGGTGTCGGTCGGTGATGTGTCTGCCTGTGTCGGTGTCGGTCGGTGATGTGTCTGTCTGTGTCGGTGTCGGTCGGTGATGTGTCTGTCTGTGTCGGTGTCGGTCGGTGATGTGTCTGTCTGTGTCGGTCGGTGATGTGTCTGCCTGTGTCAGTGTCGGTCGGTGATGTGTCTGTCTGTGTCAGTGTCGGTCGGTGATGTGTCTGCCTGTGTCAGTGTCGGTCGGTGATGTGCCTGTCTGTGTCGGTGTCGGTCGGTGATGTGTCTGCCTGTGTCAGTATCGGTCGGAGATGTGTCTGTCTGTGTCGGTGTCGGTCCGTGATGTGTCTGCCTGTGTCAGTGTCGGTCGGTGATGTGTCTGTCTGTGTCGGTGTCGGTCGGTGATGTGTCTGCCTGTGTCGGTGTCGGTCGGTGATGTGTCTGCCTGTGTCGGTGTCGGTCGGTGATGTGCCTGTCTGTGTCGGTGTCGGTCGGTGATGTGTCTGCCTGTGTCAGTGTCGGTCGGTGATGTGTCTGCCTGTGTCGGTGTCGGTCGGTGATGTGTCTGCCTGTGTCGGTGTCGGTCGGTGATGTGTCTGCCTGTGTCGGTGTCGGTCGGTGATGTGTCTGCCTGTGTCGGTGTCGGTCGGTGATGTGTCTGCCTGTGTCGGTGTCGGTCGGTGATGTGTCTGCCTGTGTCAGTGTCGGTCGGTGATGTGTCTGCCTGTGTCGGTGTCGGTCGGAGATGTGTCTGTCTGTGTCGGTGTCGGTCGGTGATGCGTCTGCCTGTGTCGGTGTCGGTCGGTGATGTATCTGTCTGTGTCGGTGTCGGTCGGTGATGTGCCTGTCTGTGTCGGTGTCGGTCGGTGATGTGTCTGCCTGTGTCGGTGTCGGTCGGTGATGTGTCTGTCTGTGTCGGTGTCGGTCGGTGATGTGTCTGTCTGTGTCGGTGTCGGTCGGTGATGTGTCTGCCTGTGTCGGTGTCGGTCGGTGATGTGTCTGCCTGTGTCGGTGTCGGTCGGTGATGTGTCTGCCTGTGTCGGTGTCGGTCGGTGATGTGTCTGCCTGTGTCGGTGTCGGTCGGTGATGTGTCTGCCTGTGTCAGTGTCGGTCGGTGAACTGTCTGCCTGTGTCAATGTCGGTCGGGAATGTGTCTGTCTGTGTCAGTGTCGGTCCGTGAACTGTCTGCCTGTGTCGGTGTCGGTCGGTGATGTGTCTGCCTGTGTCAGTGTCGGTCGGTGAACTGTCTGCCTGTGTTGGTGTCGGTCGGTGATGTGTCTGTCTGTGTCGGTGTCGGTCGGTGATGTGTCTGTTTGTGTCGGTGTCGGTCGGTGATGTGTCTGCCTGTGTCGGTCGGTGATGTGTCTGTCTGTGTCAGTGTCGGTCGGTAATGTGTCTGTCTGTGTCAGTGTCGGTCGGTGAACTGTCTGCCTGTGTCGGTGTCGGTCGGTGATGTGTCTGCCTGTGTCGGTGTCGGTCGGTGATGTGTCTGCCTGTGTCGGTGTCGGTCGGTGATGTGTCTGTCTGTGTCAGTGTCGGTCGGTGATGTGTCTGCCTGTGTCGGTGTCGGTCGGTGATGTGTCTGCCTGTGTCGGTGTCGGTCGGTGATGTGTCTGTCTGTGTCGGTGTCGGTCGGTGATGTGTCTGCCTGTGTCGGTGTCGGTCGGTGATGTGTCTGCCTGTGTCAGTGTCGGTCGGTGATGTGTCTGTCTGTGTCGGTGTCGGTCGGTGAACTGTCTGCCTGTGTCAGTATCGGTCGGTGATGTGTCTGCCTGTGTCGGTGTCGGTCGGTGATGTGTCTGCCTGTGTCAGTGTCGGTCGGTGATGTGTCTGCCTGTGTCGGTGTCGGTCGGTGATGTGTCTGCCTGTGTCAGTATCGGTCGGAGATGTGTCTGTCTGTGTCGGTGTCGATCGGTGATGTGTCTGCCTGTGTCGGTGTCGGTCGGTGATGTGTCTGCCTGTGTCCGTGTCGGTCGGTGATGTGCCGGTCTGTGTCGGTGTCGGTCGGTGATGTGTCTGTCTGTGTCGGTGTCGGTCGGAGATGTGTCTGTCTGTGTCGGTGTCGGTCGGAGATGTGCCTGTCTGTGTCGGTGTCGGTCGGTGATGTGTCTGTCTGTGTCGGTGTCGGTCGGTGATGTGTCTGCCTGTGTCAGTGTCGGTCGGTGATGTGTCTGTCTGTGTCAGTGTCGGTCGGTGATGTGTCTGCCTGTGTCAGTGTCGGTCGGTGATGTGCCTGTCTGTGTCGGTGTCGGTCGGTGATGTGTCTGCCTGTGTCAGTATCGGTCGGAGATGTGTCTGTCTGTGTCGGTGTCGGTCCGTGATGTGTCTGCCTGTGTCAGTGTCGGTCGGTGATGTGTCTGTCTGTGTCGGTGTCGGTCGGTGATGTGTCTGCCTGTGTCGGTGTCGGTCGGTGATGTGTCTGCCTGTGTCGGTGTCGGTCGGTGATGTGCCTGTCTGTGTCGGTGTCGGTCGGTGATGTGTCTGCCTGTGTCAGTGTCGGTCGGTGATGTGTCTGCCTGTGTCGGTGTCGGTCGGTGATGTGTCTGCCTGTGTCGGTGTCGGTCGGTGATGTGTCTGCCTGTGTCGGTGTCGGTCGGTGATGTGTCTGCCTGTGTCGGTGTCGGTCGGTGATGTGTCTGCCTGTGTCGGTGTCGGTCGGTGATGTGTCTGCCTGTGTCAGTGTCGGTCGGTGATGTGTCTGCCTGTGTCGGTGTCGGTCGGAGATGTGTCTGTCTGTGTCGGTGTCGGTCGGTGATGTGTCTGCCTGTGTCGGTGTCGGTCGGTGATGTGTCTGTCTGTGTCGGTGTCGGTCGGTGATGTGCCTGTCTGTGTCGGTGTCGGTCGGTGATGTGTCTGCCTGTGTCGGTGTCGGTCGGTGATGTGTCTGTCTGTGTCGGTGTCGGTCGGTGATGTGTCTGTCTGTGTCGGTGTCGGTCGGTGATGTTTCTGCCTGTGTCGGTGTCGGTCGGTGATGTGTCTGCCTGTGTCGGTGTCGGTCGGTGATGTGTCTGCCTGTGTCGGTGTCGGTCGGTGATGTGTCTGTCTGTGTCGGTGTCGGTCGGTGATGTGTCTGTCTGTGTCGGTGTCGGTCGGTGATGTGTCTGTCTGTGTCGGTGTCGGTCGGTGATGTGTCTGTCTGTGTCGGTGTCGGTCGGTGATGTGTCTGTCTGTGTCGGTGTCGGTCGGAGATGTGTCTGTCTGTGTCGGTGTCGGTCGGTGATGTGTCTGTCTGTGTCGGTGTCGGTCGGTGATGTGTCTGCCGGTGTCAGTGTCGGTCGGTGATGTGTCTGTCTGTGTCAGTGTCGGTCGGTGATGTGTCTGCCTGTGTCAGTGTCGGTCGGTGATGTGCCTGTCTGTGTCGGTGTCGGTCGGTGATGTGTCTGCCTGTGTCAGTATCGGTCGGAGATGTGTCTGTCTGTGTCGGTGTCGGTCCGTGATGTGTCTGCCTGTGTCAGTGTCGGTCGGTGATGTGTCTGTCTGTGTCGGTTTCGGTCGGTGATGTGTCTGCCTGTGTCGGTGTCGGTCGGTGATGTGTCTGTCTGTGTCGGTGTCGGTCGGTGATGTGCCTGTCTGTGTCGGTGTCGGTCGGTGATGTGTCTGCCTGTGTCAGTGTCGGTCGGTGATGTGTCTGCCTGTGTCGGTGTCGGTCGGCGATGTGTCTGCTTGTGTCGGTGTCGGTCGGTGATGTGTCTGCCTGTGTCGGTGTCGGTCGGTGATGTGTCTGCCTGTGTCGGTGTCGGTCGGTGATGTGTCTGCCTGTGTCGGTGTCGGTCGGTGATGTGTCTGCCTGTGTCAGTGTCGGTCGGTGATGTGTCTGCCTGTGTCGGTGTCGGTCGGAGATGTGTCTGTCTGTGTCGGTGTCGGTCGGTGATGTGTCTGCCTGTGTCGGTGTCGGTCGGTGATGTGTCTGTCTGTGTCGGTGTCGGTCGGTGATGTGCCTGTCTGTGTCGGTGTCGGTCGGTGATGTGTCTGCCTGTGTCGGTGTCGGTCGGTGATGTGTCTGTCTGTGTCGGTGTCGGTCGGTGATGTGTCTGTCTGTGTCGGTGTCGGTCGGTGATGTGTCTGCCTGTGTCGGTGTCGGTCGGTGATGTGTCTGCCTGTGTCGGTGTCGGTCGGTGATGTGTCTGTCTGTGTCGGTGTCGGTCGGTGATGTGCCTGTCTGTGTCGGTGTCGGTCGGTGATGTGTCTGCCTGTGTCGGTGTCGGTCGGTGATGTGTCTGCCTGTGTCGGTGTCGGTCGGTGATGTGTCTGCCTGTGTCAGTGTCGGTCGGTGAACTGTCTGCCTGTGTCAGTGTCGGTCGGGAATGTGTCTGTCTGTGTCAGTGTCGGTCGGTGAACTGTCTGCCTGTGTCGGTGTCGGTCGGTGATGTGTCTGCCTGTGTCAGTGTCGGTCGGTGAACTGTCTGCCAGTGTTGGTGTCGGTCGGTGATGTGTCTGTCTGTGTCGGTGTCGGTCGGTGATGTGTCTGCCTGTGTCGGTCGGTGATGTGTCTGTCTGTGTCAGTGTCGGTCGGTGATGTGTCTGTCTGTGTCGGTGTCGGTCGGTGATGTGTCTGCCTGTGTCGGTGTCGGTCGGTGATGTGTCTGCCTGTGTCAGTGTCGGTCGGTGATGTGCCTGTCTGTGTCGGTGTCGGTCGGTGATGTGTCTGCCTGTGTCGGTGTCGGTCGGTGATGTGTCTGCCTGTGTCAGTGTCGGTCGGTGATGTGTCTGTCTGTGTCAGTGTCGGTCGGTGATGTGTCTGCCTGTGTCAGTGTCGGTCGGTGATGTGTCTGTCTGTGTCAGTGTCGGTCGGTGATGTGTCTGCCTGTGTCAGTGTCGGTCGGTGATGTGTCTGTCTGTGTCGGTGTCGGTCGGTGATGTGTCTGTCTGTGTCGGTGTCGGTCGGTGATGTGTCTGCCTGTGTCGGTGTCGGTCGGTGATGTGTCTGTCTGTGTCGGTGTCGGTCGGTGATGTGTCTGCCTGTGTCAGTGTCGGTCGGTGATGTGTCTGCCTGTGTCGGTGTCGGTCGGTGATGTGTCTGCCTGTGTCAGTGTCGGTCGGTGATGTGTCTGCCTGTGTCGGTGTCGGTCGGTGATGTGTGTGTCTGTGTCGGTGTCGGTCGGTGATGTGTCTGCCTGTGTCGGTGTCGGTCGGTGATGTGTCTGCCTGTGTCGGTGTCGGTCGGTGATGTGTCTGCCTGTGTCGGTGTCGGTCGGTGATGTGTCTGTCTGTGTCGGTGTCGGTCGGTGATGTGTCTGTCTGTGTCGGTGTCGGTCGGTGATGTGTCTGTCTGTGTCGGTGTCGGTCGGTGATGTGTCTGTCTGTGTCGGTGTCGGTCGGTGATGTGTCTGTCTGTGTCAGTGTCGGTCGGTGATGTGTCTGCCTGTGTCAGTGTCGGTCGGTGATGTGTCTGCCTGTGTCGGTGTCGGTCGGTGATGTGCCTGTCTGTGTCGGTGTCGGTCGGTGATGTGTCTGTGTGTGTCAGTGTCGGTCGGTGATGTGTCTGTCTGTGTCAGTGTCGGTCGGTGATGTGTCTGCCTGTGTCGGTGTCGGTCGGTGATGTGTCTGCCTGTGTCAGTGTCGGTCGGTGAACTGTCTGCCTGTGTCAGTGTCGGTCGGTAATGTGTCTGTCTGTGTCAGTGTCGGTCGGTGAACTGTCTGCCTGTGTCGGTGTCGGTCGGTGATGTGTCTGCCTGTGTCAGTGTCGGTCGGTGAACTGTCTGCCTCTGTCGGTGTCGGTCTGTGATGTGTCTGTCTGTGTCGGTGTCGGTCGGTGAACTGTCTGCCTGTGTCAGTGTCGGTCGGTGATGTGTCTGTCTGTGTCAGTGTCGGTCGGTGATGTGTCTGTCTGTGTCGGTGTCGGTCGGTGATGTGCCTGTCTGTGTCGGTGTCGGTCGGTGATGTGTCTGTCTGTGTCGGTGTCGGTCGGTGATGTGCCTGTCTGTGTCGGTGTCGGTCGGTGATGTGTCTGCCTGTGTCGGTGTCGGTCGGTGATGTGTCTGTCTGTGTCGGTGTCGGTCGGTGATGTGTCTGTCTGTGTCGGTGTGGGTCGGTGATGTGTCTGCCTGTGTCGGTGTCGGTCGGTGATGTGTCTGCCTGTGTCAGTGTCGGTCGGTGATGTGCCTGTCTGTGTCGGTGTCAGTCGGTGATGTGTCTGCCTGTGTCGGTGTCGGTCGGTGATGTGTCTGCCTGTGTCAGTGTCGGTCGGTGATGTGTCTGTCTGTGTCAGTGTCGGTCGATGATGTGTCTGCCTGTGTCAGTGTCGGTCGGTGATGTGTCTGTCTGTGTCAGTGTCGGTCGGTGATGTGTCTGCCTGTGTCAGTGTCGGTCGGTGATGTGTCTGTCTGTGTCGGTGTCGGTCGGTGATGTGTCTGTCTGTGTCGGTGTCGGTCGGTGATGTGTCTGCCTGTGTCGGTGTCGGTCGGTGATGTGTCTGTCTGTGTCGGTGTCGGTCGGTGATGTGTCTGTCTGTGTCGGTGTCGGTCGGTGATGTGTCTGTCTGTGTCGGTGTCGGTCGGTGATGTGTCTGTCTGTGTCGGTGTCGGTCGGTGATGTGTCTGTCTGTGTCGGTGTCGGTCGGTGATGTGTCTGTCTGTGTCGGTGTCGGTCGGTGATGTGTCTGTCTGTGTCGGTGTCGGTCGGTGATGTGTCTGTCTGTGTCAGTGTCGGTCGGTGATGTGTCTGCCTGTGTCAGTGTCGGTCGGTGATGTGTCTGCCTGTGTCGGTGTCGGTCGGTGATGTGCCTGTCTATGTCGGTGTCGGTCGGTGATGTGTCTGTCTGTGTCCGTGTCGGTCGGTGATGTGTCTGCCTGTGTCAGTGTCGGTCGGTGATGTGTCTGCCTGTGTCGGTGTCGGTCGGTGATGTGTCTGCCTGTGTCAGTGTCGGTCGGTGAACTGTCTGCCTGTGTCAGTGTCGGTCGGTAATGTGTCTGTCTGTGTCAGTGTCGGTCGGTGATGTGTCTGCCTGTGTCAGTGTCGGTCGGTGATGTGTCTGCCTGTGTCGGTGTCGGTCGGTGATGTGTCTGCCTGTGTCGGTGTCGGTCGGTGATGTGTCTGCCTGTGTCGGTGTCGGTCGGTGATGTGTCTGTCTGTGTCAGTGTCGGTCGGTGATGTGTCTGCCTGTGTCAGTGTCGGTCGGTGATGTGTCTGCCTGTGTCGGTGTCGGTCGGTGATGTGTCTGTCTGTGTCGGTGTCGGTCGGTGATGTGTCTGTCTGTGTCGGTGTCGGTCGGTGAACTGTCTGCCTGTGTCAGTATCGGTCGGTGATGTGTCTGCCTGTGTCGGTGTCGGTCGGTGATGTGTCTGCCTGTGTCGGTGGCGGTCGGTGATGTGTCTGTCTGTGTCGGTGTCGGTCCGTGATGTGTCTGCCTGTGTCGGTGTCGGTCGGTGATGTGTCTGCCTGTGTCGGTGTCGGTCGGTGATGTGTCTGCCTGTGTCGGTGTCGGTCGGTGATGTGTCTGCCTGTGTCGGTGTCGGTCGGTGATGTGTCTGCCTGTGTCGGTGTCGGTCGGTGATGTGTCTGCCTGTGTCAGTGTCGGTCGGTGAACTGTCTGCCTGTGTCAATGTCGGTCGGGAATGTGTCTGTCTGTGTCAGTGTCGGTCCGTGAACTGTCTGCCTGTGTCGGTGTCGGTCGGTGATGTGTCTGCCTGTGTCAGTGTCGGTCGGTGAACTGTCTGCCTGTGTTGGTGTCGGTCGGTGATGTGTCTGTCTGTGTCGGTGTCGGTCGGTGATGTGTCTGTCTGTGTCGGTGTCGGTCGGTGATGTGTCTGCCTGTGTCGGTCGGTGATGTGTCTGTCTGTGTCAGTGTCGGTCGGTAATGTGTCTGTCTGTGTCAGTGTCGGTCGGTGAACTGTCTGCCTGTGTCGGTGTCGGTCGGTGATGTGTCTGCCTGTGTCGGTGTCGGTCGGTGATGTGTCTGCCTGTGTCGGTGTCGGTCGGTGATGTGTCTGTCTGTGTCAGTGTCGGTCGGTGATGTGTCTGCCTGTGTCGGTGTCGGTCGGTGATGTGTCTGCCTGTGTCGGTGTCGGTCGGTGATGTGTCTGTCTGTGTCGGTGTCGGTCGGTGATGTGTCTGCCTGTGTCGGTGTCGGTCGGTGATGTGTCTGCCTGTGTCAGTGTCGGTCGGTGATGTGTCGGTCTGTGTCGGTGTCGGTCGGTGAACTGTCTGCCTGTGTCAGTATCGGTCGGTGATGTGTCTGCCTGTGTCGGTGTCGGTCGGTGATGTGTCTGCCTGTGTCAGTGTCGGTCGGTGATGTGTCTGCCTGTGTCGGTGTCGGTCGGTGATGTGTCTGCCTGTGTCAGTATCGGTCGGAGATGTGTCTGTCTGTGTCGGTGTCGATCGGTGATGTGTCTGCCTGTGTCGGTGTCGGTCGGTGATGTGTCTGCCTGTGTCGGTGTCGGTCGGTGATGTGCCGGTCTGTGTCGGTGTCGGTCGGTGATGTGTCTGTCTGTGTCGGTGTCGGTCGGAGATGTGTCTGTCTGTGTCGGTGTCGGTCGGAGATGTGCCTGTCTGTGTCGGTGTCGGTCGGTGATGTGTCTGTCTGTGTCGGTGTCGGTCGGTGATGTGTCTGCCTGTGTCAGTGTCGGTCGGTGATGTGTCTGTCTGTGTCAGTGTCGGTCGGTGATGTGTCTGCCTGTGTCAGTGTCGGTCGGTGCTGTGCCTGTCTGTGTCGGTGTCAGTCGGTGATGTGTCTGCCTGTGTCAGTATCGGTCGGAGATGTGTCTGTCTGTGTCGGTGTCGGTCGGTGATGTGTCTGACTGTGTCGGTGTCGGTCGGTGATGTGTCTGCCTGTGTCGGTGTCGGTCGGTGATGTGCCTGTCTGTGTCGGTGTCGGTTGGTGATGTGTCTGCCTGTGTCAGTGTCGGTCGGTGATGTGTCTGCCTGTGTCGGTGTCGGTCGGTGATGTGTCTGTCTGTGTCGGTGTCGGTCGGTGATGTGTCTGCCTGTGTCGGTGTCGGTCGGTGATGTGTCTGCCTGTGTCGGTGTCGGTCGGTGATGTGTCTGCCTGTGTCGGTGTCGGTCGGTGATGTGTCTGCCTGTGTCAGTGTCGGTCGGTGATGTGTCTGCCTGTGTCGGTGTCGGTCGGAGAGGTGTCTGTCTGTGTCGGTGTCGATCGGTGATGTGTCTGCCTGTGTCGGTGTCGGTCGGTGATGTGTCTGTCTGTGTCGGTGTCGGTCGGTGATGTGCCTGTCTGTGTCGGTGTCGGTCGGTGATGTGTCTGCCTGTGTCGGTGTCGGTCGGTGATGTGTCTGTCTGTGTCGGTGTCGGTCGGTGATGTGTCTGTCTGTGTCGGTGTCGGTCGGTGATGTGTCTGCCTGTGTCGGTGTCGGTCGGTGATGTGTCTGCCTGTGTCGGTGTCGGTCGGTGATGTGTCTGCCTGTGTCGGTGTCGGTCGGTGATGTGTCTGCCTGTGTCGGTGTCGGTCGGTGATGTGTCTGCCTGTTTCAGTGTCGGTCGGTGAACTGTCTGCCTGTGTCAGTGTCGGTCGGGAATGTGTCTGTCTGTGTCAGTGTCGGTCGGTGAACTGTCTGCCTGTGTCGGTGTCGGTCGGTGATGTGTCTGCCTGTGTCAGTGTCGGTCGGTGAACTGTCTGCCTGTGTTGGTGTCGGTCGGTGATGTGTCTGTCTGTGTCGGTGTCGGTCGGTGATGTGTCTGCCTGTGTCGGTCGGTGATGTGTCTGTCTGTGTCAGTGTCGGTCGGTGATGTGTCTGTCTGTGTCGGTGTCGGTCGGTGATGTGTCTGCCTGTGTCGGTGTCGGTCGGTGATGTGTCTGCCTGTGTCAGTGTCGGTCGGTGATGTGTCTGTCTGTGTCAGTGTCGGTCGGTGATGTGTCTGCCTGTGTCAGTGTCGGTCGGTGATGTGTCTGTCTGTGTCAGTGTCGGTCGGTGATGTGTCTGCCTGTGTCAGTGTCGGTCGGTGATGTGTCTGTCTGTGTCGGTGTCGGTCGGTGATGTGTCTGTCTGTGTCGGTATCGGTCGGTGATGTGTCTGCCTGTGTCGGTGTCGGTCGGTGATGTGTCTGTCTGTGTCGGTGTCGGTCGGTGATGTGTCTGTCTGTGTCGGTGTCGGTCGGTGATGTGTCTGTCTGTGTCGGTGTCGGTCGGTGATGTGTCTGTCTGTGTCGGTGTCGGTCGGTGATGTGTCTGTCTGTGTCGGTGTCGGTCGGTGATGTGTCTGTCTGTGTCGGTGTCGGTCGGTGATGTGTCTGTCTGTGTCGGTGTCGGTCGGTGATGTGTCTGTCTGTGTCAGTGTCGGTCGGTGATGTGTCTGCCTGTGTCAGTGTCGGTCGGTGATGTGTCTGCCTGTGTCGGTGTCGGTCGGTGATGTGCCTGTCTGTGTCGGTGTCGGTCGGTGATGTGTCTGTCTGTGTCAGTGTCGGTCGGTGATGTGTCTGCCTGTGTCAGTGTCGGTCGGTGATGTGTCTGCCTGTGTCGGTGTCGGTCGGTGATGTGTCTGTCTGTGTCGGTGTCGGTCGGTGATGTGCCTGTCTGTGTCGGTGTCGGTCGGTGATGTGTCTGCCTGTGTCAGTGTCGGTCGGTGATGTGTCTGCCTGTGTCGGTGTCGGTCGGTGATGTGTCTGTCTGTGTCGGTGTCGGTCGGTGATGTGCCTGTCTGTGTCGGTGTCGGTCGGTGATGTGTCTGCCTGTGTCAGTATCGGTCGGTAATGTGAGTGTCGGTCGGTGAACTGTCTGCCTGTGTCGGTGTCGGTCGGTGATGTGTCTGCCTGTGTCAGTGTCGGTCGGTGAACTGTCTGCCTGTGTCGGTGTCGGTCGGTGATGTGTCTGTCTGTGTCGGTGTCGGTCGGTGAACTGTCTGCCTGTGTCAGTGTCGGTCGGTGATGTGTCTGTCGGTGTCAGTGTCGGTCGGTGATGTGTCTGTCTGTGTCGGTGTCGGTCGGTGATGTGCCTGTCTGTGTCGGTGTCGGTCGGTGATGTGTCTGTCTGTGTCGGTGTCGGTCGGTGATGTGCCTGTCTGTGTCGGTGTCGGTCGGTGATGTGTCTGCCTGTGTCAGTGTCGGTCGGGAATGTGTCTGTCTGTGTCAGTGTCGGTCGGTGAACTGTCTGCCTGTGTCGGTGTCGGTTGGTGATGTGTCTGCCTGTGTCAGTGTCGGTCGGTGAACTGTCTGCCTGTGTCGGTGTCGGTCGGTGATGTGTCTGTCTGTGTCGGTGTCGGTCCGTGATGTGTCTGCCTGTGTCAGTGTCGGTCGGTGATGTGTCTGCCTGTGTCGGTGTCGGTCGGTGATGTGTCTGTCTGTGTCGGTGTCGGTCGGTGATGTGTCTGTCTGTGTCGGTGTCGGTCGGTGATGTGTCTGTCTGTGTCAGTGTCGGTCGGTGATGTGTCTGCCTGTGTCGGTGTCGGTCGGTGATGTGTCTGTCTGTGTCGGTGTCGGTCGGTGATGTGTCTGCCTGTGTCAGTGTCGGTCGGTGATGTGCCTGTCTGTGTCGGTGTCGGTCGGTGATGTGTCTGCCTGTGTCGGTGTCGGTCGGTGATGTGTCTGTCTGTGTCGGTGTCGGTCGGTGATGTGTCTGCCTGTGTCGGTGTCGGTCGGTGATGTGTCTGCCTGTGTCAGTGTCGGTCGGTGATGTGTCTGCCTGTGTCGGTGTCGGTCGGTGATGTGTCTGTCTGTGTCGGTGTCGGTCGGTGATGTGTCTGCCTGTGTCGGTGTCGGTCGGTGATGTGTCTGTCTGTGTCGGTGTCGGTCGGTGATGTGTCTGCCTGTGTCGGTGTCGGTCGGTGAACTGTCTGCCTGTGTCGGTGTCGGTCCGTGATGTGTCTGTCTGTGTCAGTGTCGGTCGGTGATGTGTCTGCCTGTGTCAGTGTCGGTCGGTGATGTGTCTGCCTGTGTCGGTGTCGGTCGGTGATGTGTCTGCCTGTGTCAGTGTCGGTCAGTGATGTGTCTGCCTGTGTCGGTGTCGGTCGGTGATGTGTCTGCCTGTGTCGGTGTCGGTCGGTGATGTGTCTGCCTGTGTCGGTGTCGGTCGGTGATGTGTCTGTCTGTGTCAGTGTCGGTCGGTGATGTGTCTGCCTGTGTCAGTGTCGGTCGGTGATGTGTCTGCCTGTGTCGGTGTCGGTCGGTAATGTGTCTGTATGTGTCGGTGTCGGTCGGAGATGTGTCTGTCTGTGTCGGTGTCGGTCGGTGATGTGTCTGTCTGTGTCGGTGTCGGTCGGTGATGTGTCTGTCTGTGTCGGTGTCGGTCGGTGAACTGTCTGCCTGTGTCAGTATCGGTCGGTGATGTGTCTGCCTGTGTCGGTGTCGGTCGGTGATGTGTCTGCCTGTGTCGGTGTCGGTCGGTGATGTGTCTGTCTGTGTCAGTGTCGGTCGGTGATGTGTCTGTCTGTGTCGGTGTCGGTCGGTGATGTGTCTGTCTGTGTCGGTGTCGGTCGGTGAACTGTCTGCCTGTGTCGGTGTCGGTCGGTGATGTGTCTGCCTGTGTCAGTGTCGGTCGGTGATGTGTCTGTCTGTGTCGGTGTCGGTCGGTGATGTGTCTGCCTGTGTCGGTGTCGGTCGGTGATGTGTCTGCCTGTGTCGGTGTCGGTCGGTGATGTGTCTGTCTGTGTCAGTGTCGGTCGGTGATGTGTCTGCCTGTGTCAGTGTCGGTCGGTGATGTGTCTGCCTGTGTCGGTGTCGGTCGGTGATGTGTCTGTATGTGTCGGTGTCGGTCGGAGATGTGTCTGTCTGTGTCGGTGTCGGTCGGTGATGTGTCTGTCTGTGTCGGTGTCGGTCGGTGATGTGTCTGTCTGTGTCGGTGTCGGTCGGTGAACTGTCTGCCTGTGTCAGTATCGGTCGGTGATGTGTCTGCCTGTGTCGGTGTCGGTCGGTGATGTGTCTGCCTGTGTCGGTGTCGGTCGGTGATGTGTCTGTCTGTGTCAGTGTCGGTCGGTGATGTGTCTGTCTGTGTCGGTGTCGGTCGGTGATGTGTCTGTCTGTGTCGGTGTCGGTCGGTGAACTGTCTGCCTGTGTCGGTGTCGGTCGGTGATGTGTCTGCCTGTGTCAGTGTCGGTCGGTGATGTGTCTGTCTGTGTCGGTGTCGGTCGGTGATGTGTCTGTCTGTGTCGGTGTCGGTCGGTGATGTGTCTGTCTGTGTCGGTGTCGGTCGGTGATGTGTCTGTCTGTGTCGGTGTCGGTCGGTGATGTGTCTGTCTGTGTCGGTGTCGGTCGGTGAACTGTCTGCCTGTGTCGGTGTCGGTCGGTGATATGTCTGCCTGTGTCAGTGTCGGTCGGTGATGTGTCTGTCTGTGTCGGTGTCGGTCCGTGATGTGTCTGCCTGTGTCGGTGTCGGTCGGTGAACTGTCTGCCTGTGTCAGTGTCGGTCGGTGATGTGTCTGTCTGTGTCAGTGTCGGTCGGTGATGTGTCTGTCTGTGTCGGTGTCGGTCGGTGATGTGCCTGTCTGTGTCGGTGTCGGTCGGTGATGTGTCTGCCTGTGTCGGTGTCGGTCGGTGAACTGTCTGCCTGTGTCGGTGTCGGTCGGTGAACTGTCTGCCTGTGTCGGTGTCGGTCCGTGATGTGTCTGCCTGTGTCAGTGTCGGTCGGTGATGTGTCTGTCTGTGTCGGTGTCGGTCGGTGATGTGCCTGTCTGTGTCGGTGTCGGTCGGTGATGTGTCTGCCTGTGTCGGTGTCGGTCGGTGAACTGTCTGCCTGTGTCGGTGTCGGTCCGTGATGTGTCTGCCTGTGTCGGTGTCGGTCGGTGAACTGTCTGCCTGTGTCGGTGTCGGTCGGTGATGTGTCTGCCTGTGTCGGTGTCGGTCGGTGATGTGTCTGCCTGTGTCGGTGTCGGTCGGTGATGTGTCTGTCTGTGTCGGTGTCGGTCGGTGATGTGTCTGCCTGTGTCGGTGTCGGTCGGTGATGTGTCTGCCTGTGTCGGTGTCGGTCGGTGATGTGTCTGCCTGTGTGTGTGTGTGTGTGTATGGCAGGTGCGTTCTGGCTGTACGTGTGTCTGTGTGTGTGTGCCGCAAGTTTGTTCTATCTCTGAATGTCTGTCTGTGTGTGTGTGTGTGTGTGTGTGTGTGTGTGTGTGTGTGTGTGTGTGTGTGTGTGTGTGTGTGTGTGTGTGTGTGTGTGTGTGTGTGTGTGTGTGTGTGTGTGTGTGTGTGTGTGTGTGTGTGTGTGTGTGTGTGTGTGTGTGTGTGTGTGTGTGTGTGTGTGTGTGTGTGTGTGTGTGTGTGTGTGTGTGTGTGTGTGTGTGTGTGTGTGTGTGTGTGTGTGTGTGTGTGTGTGTGTGTGTGTGTGTGTGTGTGTGTGTGTGTGTGTGTGTGTGTGTGTGTGTGTGTGTGTGTGTGTGTGTGTGTGTGTGTGTGTGTGTGTGTGTGTGTGTGTGTGTGTGTGTGTGTGTGTGTGTGTGTGTGTGTGTGTGTGTGTGTGTGTGTGTGTGTGTGTGTGTGTGTGTGTGTGTGTGTGTGTGTGTGTGTGTGTGTGTGTGTGTGTGTGTGTGTGTGTGTGTGTGTGTGTGTGTGTGTGTGTGTGTGTGTGTGTGTGTGTGTGTGTGTGTGTGTGTGTGTGTGTGTGTGTGTGTGTGTGTGTGTGTGTGTGTGTGTGTGTGTGTGTGTGTGTGTGTGTGTGTGTGTGTGTGTGTGTGTGTGTGTGTGTGTGTGTGTGTGTGTGTGTGTGTGTGTGTGTGTGTGTGTGTGTGTGTGTGTGTGTGTGTGTGTGTGTGTGTGTGTGTGTGTGTGTGTGTGTGTGTGTGTGTGTGTGTGTGTGTGTGTGTGTGTGTGTGTGTGTGTGTGTGTGTGTGTGTCTGTCTGTCTGTCTGTGTGTGTGTGTGTGTGTGTGTGTGTGTGTGTGTGTGTGTGTGTGTGTGTGTGTGTGTGTGTGTGTGTGTGTGTGTGTGTGTGTGTGTGTGTGTGTGTGTGTGTGTGTGTGTGTGTGTGTGTGTGTGTGTGTGTGTGTGTGTGTGTGTGTGTGTGTGTGTGTGTGTGTGTGTGTGTGTGTGTGTGTGTGTGTGTGTGTGTGTGTGTGTGTGTGTGTGTGTGTGTGTGTGTGTGTGTGTGTGTGTGTGTGTGTGTGTGTGTGTGTGTGTGTGTGTGTGTGTGTGTGTGTGTGTGTGTGTGTGTGTGTGTGTGTGTGTGTGTGTGTGTGTGTGTGTGTGTGTGTGTGTGTGTGTGTGTGT
>JAXIVJ010001990.1:25000-50000 GCA_036785665.1 Chirona hameri | reverse complement strand
GCTCCACGCTTACCAGCAATGTCTGGGCTCCTGTCTTCTGCAAGGTATGGCTGCGGAGGCCACTTCCGCCTCTGACGGTGCCCCACTCTGCGCTGTTCCCTGGATTCACAAGAGCGCCTACAGGCCCACCACGCCGCCCTGTCGCTCCATGGAAGAGCTGGAGCGCGCCTCGATGGGCACTCACGCAGGCGTCAACGAGGAGACGTTTATTGCTTGGACTGCTGGGTGCGCATGCGCGCCGACCTGCCGCACGGACCAGTACAAGATTGAGGAACACGAGAAGTGGCACGCGGAGGAAACCAGCATCTACCTGTCGCATCCAGATGCTCGCAATGCCACGGTCGGGGCGGTGATGCTCTGGCTCTCGGACGTGGAGCAACACATCATCGAGCGCCAGGCGTACTCTTTCGACTCGTTCGTTGCTGATGTTGGCGGCAACTTGGGCCTCATGATCGGCGGCTCACTGCTTACCTTCGTCGAGATCGTCGACTGCGTCATCGCCACCTGCCTGTCGCGCCGTAGTAAACGAGCCAAACAGATGTGCTAAGTCAGTCTAAGTCAGCTAAGCCAGCAGTGGGCGGCCGATCGGTGGAAACCCGCCGAGCTGAAAGGACACAGCACTCGGGGTTTGGGGAACGTTTGGAGAAGGCTGCGGATTGGAACGAGCTGTCCGGGCAGGAGAAAAGTGACAACTGGTCGTGGACAAAGACCAGTGGCGTAGGCTCACGCGGATCGCCTTGCAAAATGTGATAATCAATACGATATTACCCGCCTGTGATGGATGGCTTCGCGCACAATATATAGCTAGTTTTTGTCTCAGTGATGCATCTGATTATAGTCTTTGTTGTAATAGTTCACAAGGTGTAAGTTAATACATTTACCTGTGTTGTTAATGTGTCTGGAAATGCCGTTTTCTTTGGCGGATAATATAGCAAGTTTCCGTGTGCAATGCAATCCACCCAATCGATGTGCTTTGACTGAAATGTTAATTAACATTTTTACCACGCTTTTCGGTCCACCATGGGTGTTTGTAGGAGGTATCCACCACTGAATTCAATAACAACTGGAAGGGACAAGGGTGTCTGAGAGCGGTCGCGGCCGGCCGCCACGCTGGAACGCCGGGCCGGGCGAGGGGTGGCGAGGAGTATGAATGGAAGGGTCGGACGCATTTGATTAAACTTGTCATTATAAGCTTCATGCTTGTAAATATGAATACATTTTGGGTGGATATTGGACGGATTTGATTGCGCTTTACTGCTGTATACTTTTTATCGATTTTTATTTTATCGACACAGTGCATACTCCGGGCCGATCAATTCGCTACACATCTGTGTTTGTCCCATGTCCGTGCGACTCGTGGTTGCCGAGATACCGGTCCGGGATTGCAGCCCCCAACAACCCCGCTGTGTTAATCCGCGTTCGGTCCGGCGATCCAACATGGTGGCCAGGCACGACAGCCCGAGCCATACCCATCTGAGAGGGGCGCCACCCTCTGGTATCCACACGTAGTTCGTCACTCTGCACACATAAATGTGTGAAAATGACACTAAACCTCGCCCTGGTGTGTGTGTGTGGGGGGGGTCATTTTGACCCCCCCCCCTGAGGTTTTTCCGGAATAGTGGGGACAACAAAATTGGCATCAATGTTTGGGCATCAATTACCCACATTGTGTGAAAGTATTGACCTCAGGTCATCTCAGGTCAGGTCACCAGGTCACCTCAAGTGACCCTTATACCTCCAAAAATGTGTGTGGTCGTGCCAAAGCCACAGTGTTTGTCCGAGATATTTGAAACTTACAGGATTTCCTAAAGTCATAAGTACTTACAATTCGAATATCTCATTTTGTGTATATCGGTGACCTAAGGTCAGGTAAATTTCTTGACCTCCCATTATAAGTCAATGGGAAAATATACAAATGCTTCCTATTTAAAGAATATGCATTAGATCAGGTGAGTTCTGTCAGAATCATGTTATTTTAGCTCATTCTTGATGACCCAGGTGCAATTGTTGCTCAGTAACTTCTGCAAGGTCATCTGTGGTCATGTGAGGTCATCAACACACTTTTGTGTCCATAATTATCGATAGAATAAAGACAGACGTGTCAATGACACCACTGTGTTTGTCTCGTCGAGTCGCGTCGTCCCATATGCAACATAACCTATCTGGGTCACCAAATGACCTTGACCTGAGTTCAAATTTTGAAGTTGACCTAACCCGGCCACCATTAATATATTTTGAAGCGTCTTGACGAGACAAACACGATGATGCTAACGTTATTACCGTAACTGTATTATATAAAAGGTTATTCACGAAATATTTGTTGGAAGAAAATGGCATTGTGACCTTTAGTAACCTCTGAAGTCTAAACTATTGACTGAGCTAAAATTTGAGGACGCCAATGGCGATTGCATTTTTCAAGAGCTTTCGATGATTTTCCCCGTTTGTTCCTAGCTATCATAGTTCCCGAGATATTTGGGGGTTTCTGGAACAAAGTCCTATACTTGTAAAATTTGACCTTTGCTGACCTTTGGTGACCTCACTATTGACCTTAGTCAAAAATGCCCGAAGTAACTTCGAATGTCCTTGTCGAGAGTTTTAGAACGTGTTTTTATGTCTTTCTAGACCTTTTAGTTTTCGAGTTATGGGGATCATCCCCCCCCCCCCCCCCCGGGTGAAGTTGTCTCAGAGGCTCACTGGGGCGCCCGCGCGGGTGAAGATAAAACACGGTATGCAATGCATATATTGTTATGTGGCCATGACGAAATGCCTTAAACAACAAAAGACTACTTCGAAACCGATCTAGGATAGGTAATATGGCAATGCAAATGTTATAAACAGAGATGTAGGGGAAGGTGGGTATAAGGTTCGGACACTTCTTTTGTTATCACCAATAGCTCGAAAACTGTCATCACCGCTCGAAAACTGTCCCATCCTGAGGAACTCGATATACGGCAGCTATTTGGCTGATATGTGGGTGATAGTATTCGCCCCTGTAGCTCAGTCGGGAGAGCGCGGGCTGCCACTACCTCACCCGGTAGTGGCAGCCCGGGTTCGAGTCGCTTCGGCGCTCGATATTTGCTCCTGACTGGGATGGCCTAGTGCCTGCGGCCGGTGGCAGCGGTCGCACTCAAGGTTTGCAAGTTCTCACTGTGGATAGCTGGATTTTGACTGCTCCAAATGCAATCTTTACGACTGTACGTCAGACCGTTTCGGGAGGGAGGGGGGAGGGAAGGGGAAATAATAATTTCAGGACCTATGGGGTGGGTCATGACCCCTTCGGCCCTTCTGGATCCGCCCCTGATTGCAACAGACTATGATAGCACCTTTTGTGTATGTGTGGCTTGCAACAATGAGCCGTTTTATAATATGTATTGTGCATGTCTTGTCCTGGTGCATCCATGGAAATAATCAAAATGCGCTCAATACCAGGATTTTCTTTTGACTGTTCCTAGTCAAACTTGTCTCCACCTTTATATGTGCCTGATCCTGTCGGGCTCCAGTTCTTCTCGATCTCCATTCGGTTACCGTTCGATTTCCTTCGATTCCCGGTCGGTTCCATTTAGTTCCCGTTCGATTTCTTTCGATTCCCGCTCGGTTTCCATTCGGTTCCCTTTCGGTTTCTGTGCGGATAATTTCCGATTCTTGTTCACACTTCCGTGTCATGTCATGGCATACTAAACCGCTACCGCGTTCTGAATAAAACTATCGACGGGGGCTGGACTCTTACCTGAGAAATACAAGCAAAGCCACAGGACACGAACAGGCCTCAAGACGCACGCGCATGACAATCGACGCAGTATTTGGTAAATGTGTATACTATACAATACTGAGGACCGAGGTGTACTTAATGTACTTGTGAGTAACTTACAATACTGTGGATTTAATTGTAACTTAAGCAATACTGACGTGACACGAAGCAGCACGGTCGATCTTCGATGGGTCGAAGCAACAGCCAAGCGAACAATAGCAGTGGTTCGCAACGGATTGGTGTTTTTCGCGCGGGATTTTTCTCGGAGGAGGATGTGTCAGTTCACGGCTCGTCAGAGAACTGCGTCATTGTATATTTACCGGATCGTTCGCTGCGGTTTCGTCCGTCCACATGTAAACGAGCGTTCAGGAATCAGGTAGTAGCAACGTCTTTGAAGCCAAACGTTTACGCTGCTCAATATCACCACGTTATACGGCAGAATGTGCGGAAAATAAAGCATATTTAGTTACTTCAACGTCTAAGCGTCTAAGTGTAGGATATCAGGGCTATCCAACAATTTATAGGTTTTAAAATTACTGAACTTTTAAAAGCGGTTTCGTTTAACCATTACTGTTGAGTTGTTTTGAAGGGTATGTTGGAACAGGACAACGTGCAAATAACATGTATGGCGTAGGACTCACCTAGACTTTCGTCTTTCCGTCTTGACAACACAAAACGTTCTACGTACTTGTCCTGTGTGCCGGCCGAACCCCACCAGCAGCTCATTATGTCTCGGAAGTGCAGTGTGCAGTGTGCAGTGTGCAGTGTGCAGTGTGCAGTGTGCAGCTCATTGTGTCTCGGTAGTGCAGTGTGCAGTGTGCAGTGTGCAGTGTGCAGTGTGCAGTGTGCAGTGTGCAGTGTGCAGTGTGCAGTGTGCAGTGTGCAGTGTGCAGCTCATTGGCTCATTGTGTCTCAGTAGCGCAGTGTGCAGTGTGCAGTGTGCAGTGTTCAGTGTGCAGTGTGCAGTGTGCAGTGTGCAGTGTGCAGTGTGCAGTGTGCAGCTCATTGTGTCTCGGTAGTGAAGTGTGCAGTGTGCAGTGTGCAGTGTGCAGTGTGCAGTGTGCAGTGTGCAGTGTGCAGTGTGCAGTGTGCAGTGTGCAGCTCATTGTGTCTCGGTAGTGCAGTGTGCAGTGTGCAGTGTGCAGTGTGCAGTGTGCATTGTGCAGTGTGCAGTGTGCAGTGTGCAGTGTGCAGTGTTCAGTGTGCAGTGTGCAGTGTGCAGTGTGCAGCTCATTGTGTCTCGGTAGTGAAGTGTGCAGTGTGCAGTGTGCAGTGTGCAGTGTGCAGCTCATTGTGTCTCGGTAGTGCAGTGTGCAGTGTGCAGTGTGCATTGTGCAGTGTGCAGTGTGCAGTGTGCAGTGTGCAGTGTGCAGTGTGCAGTGTGCAGTGTGCAGTGTGCAGTGTGCAGTGTGCAGTGTGCAGTGTGCAGTGTGCAGTGTGCAGTGTGCAGTGTGCAGTGTGCAGTGTGCAATATGCAGTGTGCAGCTCATTATGTCTCTGTAGTGCAGTGTGCAGTGTGCAGTGTGCAGTGTGCAGTGTGCAGTGTGCAATATGCAGTGTGCAGCTCATTGTGTCTCTGTAGTGCAGTGTGCAGTGTGCAGTGTGCAGTGTACAATGTGCAGTGTGCAGTGTGCAGTGTGCAGTGTGCAGTGTTCAGTGTGCAGTGTGCAGTGTGCAGTGTGCAGTGTGCAGTGTGCAGTGTGCAGTGTGCAGTGTGCAGTGTGCAGTGTGCAGTGTGCAGTGTGCAGTGTGCAGTGTGCAGTGTGCAATGTGCAGTGTGCAGTGTGCAGTGTGCAGTGTGCAGTGTGCAGTGTGCAGTGTGCAGTGTGCAGTGTGCAGTGTGCAATATGCAGTGTGCAGCTCATTGTGTCTCTGTAGTGCAGTGTGCAGTGTGCAGTGTGCAGTGTGCAGTGTGCAGTGTGCAGTGTGCAATATGCAGTGTGCAGCTCATTGTGTCTCTGTAGTGCAGTGTGCAGTGTGCAGTGTGCAGTGTGCAGTGTGCAGCTCATTGTGTCTCTGTAGTGCAGTGTGCAGTGTGCAGTGTGCAGTGTGCAGTGTGCAGCTCATTGTGTCTGTAGTGCAGTGTGCAGTGTGCAGTGTGCAGTGTGCAGTGTGCAGTGTGCAGTGTGCAGTGTGCAGTGTGCAATATGCAGTGTGCAGCTCATTGTGTCTCTGTAGTGCAGTGTGCAGTGTGCAGTGTGCAGTGTGCAGTGTGCAGTGTGCAGTGTGCAGTGTGCAGTGTGCAGTGTGCAGTGTGCAGTGTGCAGTGTGCAGTGTGCAGCTCATTGTGTCTCGGTAGTGCAGTGTGCAGTGTGCAGTGTGCAGTGTGCAGTGTGCAGTGTGCAGTGTGCAGTGTGCAGCCAGCATATCACTGTGTCTCGGTAGTGAAGTGTGCAGTGTGCAGTGTGCAGTGTGCAGTGTGCAGTGTGCAGCCAGCAGTTCACTGTGTCCGGTAGTGAAGTGTGCAGTGTGCAGTGTGCAGTGTGCAGTGTGCAGTGTGCAGTGTGCAGTGTGCAGTGTGCAGTGTGCAGTGTACAGTGTGCAGTGTGCACCTCATTGTGTCTCGGTAGTGAAGTGTGCAGTGTGCAGTGTGCAGTGTGCAGTGTGCAGTGTGCAGTGTGCAGTGTGCAGTGTGCAGTGTGCAGTGTGCAGTGTGCAGTGTGCAGTGTGTAGTGTGCAGTGTGCAGTGTGCAGTATGCAGTGTGCAGCCAGCAGCTCACTGTGTCTCGGTAGTGAAGTGGGCAGTGTGCAGTGTGCAGTGTGTAGTGTGCAGTGTGCAGTGTGCAGTGTGCAGTGTGCAGTGTGTAGTGTGTAGTGTGCAGTGTGCAGTGTGTAGTGTGCAGTGTGCAGTGTGCAGTGTGTAGTGTGCAGTGTGCAGTATGCAGTGTGCAGTGTGCAGTGTGCAGTGTTCAGTGTGCAGTGTGCAGTGTGCAGCCAGCAGCTCACTGCGTCTCGGTAGTGAAGTGTGCAGTGTGCAGTGTGCAGTGTGCAGTGTGCAGTGTGCAGTGTGCAGTGTGCAGTGTGCAGCCAGCAGCTCACTGTGTCTCGGTAGTGCAGTGTGCAGTGTGCAGTGTGCAGTGTGCAGTGTGCAGTGTGCAGTGTGCAGTGTGCAGTGTGCAGTGTACAGTGTGCAGTGTGCAGTGTGCAGTGTGCAGTGTGCAGTCCTTTCTGGTTGGGGCCCGGTCTTGGTCAGGTCCGATCGAGGCAGGGGCCCGGTGCTGGCAAAGGCGTGGCATGGGGCCCGGTCGGGACGAGGGCCCGGTCCTCGCATATTATTGATACGGGCCCGTTTCTGGTAGGGGTCCGGTCTTGGTCATGTCCGATCGAGGCATGGGCCCGGTGCTGGCAAAGGCGTGATACGGGGCCCGGTCAGGATGAGGACCCGGTTACAACAGGGCCCGCTCCTTGCACATTCTTGATACGGGCCCGTTACTGGTAGGGGCTCGATCAAGACAGAGCCCCGGTGCTGGCAGAGACGTGATATGGGACCCGGTCAGGTCGAGGGCCCGTCACAACAGGGCCCGGTCCTTGCAAATTATTTATACGGGCCCGTTATTGGTCAGGCCCGATCGAGGTAGGGACCCGGTGCTACCAAAGGCGTAATATGGAGGCCCGGTTAGGACGAGAGCCCGGTCACAACAGGGTCCGATCCTTGCAGATTCTTGATACGGGCCCGTTATTGGTCAGGCCCGATCGAGGCAGCGGCCTGGTGCTACCAAAGGCGTAATATGGAGGCCCGGTTAGGACGAGAGCTCGGTCACAACAGGGTCCGATCCTTGCAGATTCTTGATACGGCCCCGTTTCTGGTAGGGGCCTGGTGTTGTTCAGACCCGATCGAGGCAGGGGCCTGGTGCTAGCAAAGGCGTGATATGGGGCCCGGTCAGGACGAGGGCCCGTCACAACAGGGCCTGGTCCTTGCAAATTTCTAATACGGGCACGTTCTGGTGACACGGGCCCGTTCCTGGTAGGGGTCCGGTCTTGATCTCCGGTCCGGTCTTGACCTTGCAGAGGCCACTGACCATAAATTTCACCTCGGTGGTCTGACATGTCCCAAAACTAGTGGCTAGAGCAAACATGAACTAAATCTATCCCATTACAACTGATACACATGCGTTGTTTTCCCCAAAGGGTTGCATTGAAAAGGTCACGATTATAACTTGACCTTAGATCACGATTATAACTTGACCTTAGGTCACCGATATAGAAAATCAAAGGTATTGTAGGTATTGCTATTGTTAATTGTAGTCCCTAATGACCTCATGACGTGCCGTGAGTTTCATGTCGCTCGATTAACCACTGTGCCGACTGCCGGTGGTGCTACCTAGAAGTTGCTTGGTGGTCGTGTCATTTGACCTGACCTGGTGACCAGACTGGTTATTGATTCGACTCTGATTGAATCGATTGGAATCGTTCAATCAAAATCCTTTGAATCAAAGAATAATCGATTCACCACCGGATTTTGTTATTCATGAATCATGATTGAATCAAAACCCGCATAGAAACAAGACTGATTAAATCAAAAAGACTGTGAAATGCTATTTCATTGGTGAGTCCAACGTGATTTGATTAAACAAAATGATTCTTTGAATCGGAAATAATTATTTCTCAAAATGGTTATCCATGAATCAAACGGTGACTGAATCATTCATATTGCAAAATGAACCGTGATTGAATCCTTCCAAAAATGGTGAATCAATAATCAACATTTGTTCTCTCCAAAACGTGGCCTAGCTATTAATTTCAAGTTGCTGAAAGTTTCAAGTCGATATCTCTATGCGTTTTCTGATTATGGTGGAATAAAAAAAAACAAGGGGGGGGGGGCGAAAAAACGCCCCCCCCCCCCCCAACCCTCTCCAGGGTGAATTCCTATTCCGTTCGCGAACGTAGCCTAGCGTAGTTTATACAGGACTTTGACGTCCAAAGGCTGGGACTTCTAAACCTGTAGAGGACATGGATCTGGGAGGTTAGAAAGGAAACAAGCGCCATAATTTGGTCCAATTTCTCAAATTGCCTTAATTTCCGAAGAGAGAATTCCTTCATGTCTAGATAATATAAAGTCCCGTGTAAACACAGTTTCTATCTACACTACAATTTGAAAAGCATCTCAAACATCTACGGGCGTAGCCAAATAATATTGTAACACTCAACTTCACTGATGAAGTAAAATGCTTCGCTATTTGGCACATGTTACGTTTCATCGTCAATACTAGAGATGTACCCATAAGGGCCGATGATTTTGAGTATACAAGCCCACCAAAGACAATGGGTAGCAGATCTCCCGAAAAAACATCTCTAGTTATTACGTTTGAAATTTTGGACGCAATCTGTTCCCTGTGCTTATCTCATTTTGACCAAACTCCAGAAAGCCTGTGCGCAGCTTCCAGACAGCTATGCAGCAACTGGTTGACACCAGGCCCTGGGTCAGTTGGTTATACCTTCCCAAGTCATGCGCGAGACCGTCTCCACATTTGTTGCGATGCTGTATGTTATACAAATCAGCCATGTATCGCGCCAACTGATCACACATACCTGCTACGAAAATACCGTATCGGTTCACCACTACTGCGTGTTGTCATTGACCTCATTTCGTCAACTCTCGACGGTTGTACCGCACATCAGTAGCACACGCACCTAAAATTCGCACATCAGTAGCACACGCAGTCACCTTACACGACATTGACAAGACAATCATCATGTCTCAGATCCCATGCTGTAGGGGGCCCGCTCAAAAACAAGTGACCGAAATCCACGAAGTTTTCTAAAAAAGTGGGGGCCTGCACACAAGGGGGCCCGCTCTTAGGGCTCTGACCCCCCCCCCCCCCCCCCCCCCAATGGAATCCTGCGTGCGCCACTGATGCGGACACGTGAATTAGTGTTTTTTTAGGTGATTTCAGAAACAAATTGGCTTTCATGCTGCCCCGGTTCCATTACGGATTCTAAGGAAATGTCACTTTTTAGTTTTCTCAGTTTCGACCAATTAGTGCAGTTTCAGCCGTGCACCTTTTTACGCCGCGCCTCCCCAAACCAGTGTGTTCCAGCGCCGGCCGCCAGATGGCAGCGGCGCCTCCCCAAACCAGTGTGTTCCAGCGCCGGCCCCCAGATGGCAGCCGCGCCTCCCCAAACCAGTGTGTTCCAGTGCTGGCCCCCAGATGGCAGCCGCGCCTCCCCAAACCAGTGTGTTCCAGCGCCGGCCGCCAGATGGCAGCCGCGCCTCCCCAAACCAGTGTGTTCCAGTGCCGGCCGCCAGATGGCACTATCGGATGCAATCTAGGAAATTTTAGACCCTCTATCCTTTTGAATCTTCCTTTTAAAACCAACATATTTGAAGCAAAAAATGCTTCGAAACATTGGAAACCATGGATGATGCTGGTTTTAAGCTGTACGGTTTGCTCCAGCTTTAAGCGCAAAGTATTGCGTTGCCGGGTCGACTGTTTTCTGCATTTTGACAATAGGAAAACGCTTAAGTTTGGTAGCCGGTATCTCAGCCGAATATGATGATATTGGGATAATTATGGATGCATGGTTTCAGTATCTATGAACACTGTTGTAATGTCACGCCATATTTATTGTCTACCTTTGGATGCATATAACACCTCGGTAGAGCAATTAATTGATGCATATACAAAGACCAACTAATTTGACGATGTCAAATTTTTGTCGGCCGTCGAACAATGTATATGTTGTGTATATGTGTATATGTTGCACATATGAAGCACACTTTAAAATATGAACCTATGAATGTGAAGAAAATGTTTCAAGAACATCTAGATGAGCAAGATTGGGTAGAGCCGAGTTATGTGCGTTTGTCGTTTGTCCTAACCCATATTGCGAGTTTCGGGCGGCGCGCACGTCCCCGGCGACCCTATGCACCCAGTGCTGGGCCGGCGTGGTTGTGCGGAGGGACATATATCGACACATCGTGTTATGTGACGACAGCTACCCCCCCCCCCCCCCCCCCTCCAGAAACGTGCAAACATCTTATCAGTGAGGGCGTCCATGTCCCCGCACCGCCACACACGGTCTAGTACCGGTTGCATCGGGTCGACCGGGACGTCGCGCGCCACCCGAAACGCGCGATATGGGCCAGGAAAACGCACATAACTCGGCTCTCCCCTATCTTGCAAGCTCATCTAGATGTTATTGAAACATTGTATTTGCACTTGTAGGATAATGGTTCAAGGTGTTCTGAATGTGTATAACCTATACAATTTGTTGACGGCCGACAAGAAGTTTAACATCGTCAAATTAATTAATATTTTTATATGCATCAATTAACCCGCGCTTGACGGGGGGATATTGCTCCCCGTGCCGAATTTTCACGATAGCTCAAAACACAATGGTGCATCAACGTGAAACTTTGGATACCTTCTCCCACATCAATTTTACATTGTCTGTGCGAATATTAAGAAATTTCGTTGATAATGTTTTTAGATATAGCGAAATTAGTGGCGTCACTACACACGAGTTTTACAATAAAATCAGCTACACTTTAACATACCGTACAAATTACACTTTAAAAAAAAAAAATGCAATAAGAAAATATAAAAAGATAAACAAAATCACAAGGCCTACACAATTGCTATCTCGACAATATATATTTTTTGACAATATTGTTTTTTTAACGTTTCTTCTCGGAAAAATGCCCACGAAATCAAAGTTTTCAAAGATGTTAAACAAACGGAATATATGTTAGAGAACTACATATGGACAATATAAAAAAACAATTTCAAAACAATATCTTCTTTTTTGATTAACTAATGGCTCCCTAAGTATGAGTAACTCATGACATCAAAAAAAAACTCATGACGTCATATTTGGAAATTGTGTCTTTTGGCTTTTATTGACCAGATACAGACAACTAAATGCCAGCACTGTATTTATGAGACGAAACTGGTCTAGAAGCATGCCTTTTTAGTTAGATTGATCAGTTTCAAATTTTGACCATATGTGACCTAAACTTGATCTAAGCTTGACACTAACTTCACTTAAATGAGTTCAGATGGTAAAATTACCATCACTATCGAATTATACGTGCAAAATAGCCCATAAAACATGTATTGCATGACTTTCGGAAATTGTCTGCGTATAGTGACGTTTTGTGACCTGACCTTGACCTTGACCTTTGCCAACAATCTCATTTTAGCTCAAGCGGGATGTGTATTATATCTTTGGGAGGACTTTGGGTGATCATGGTCGCAATCAAAGGCTTTGGATGGAAAGTATGGTCCATAAACTAAAATGCCTCTATTTGGACATTTTACCCGACCTTGACCTGATATGTGACCTCAATTCGAAAATTTAGAGTATGCTTTAGATGCATCTCATTGACAGCTTTCGAATTCCGCGTTGTGCGTCTAGCTGCGATCATTGGTTCCGGAGATAACGAGGGGGAAATATTTGCCCCCTCTCCCCCCGGTCAATGGTGTTCTGCTGAGACCCCGGCCAAGCGCGGGTTAATTGCTATACCGAGGTGTTATATGCAACAAAAGGTCGAAAATATATATGACGTGACACTCGCGCCGTGCCGGTGCTCGGCGCCACCTTCGCCGAGCCGGGAGAGGGGGGGGGGGGCGTTTCGACGCCCCCTCTAACTCGGCTCCTATGGAACGTAGATAAAAACCGGAAACACCGTTCGAAAGCTCGTCAAAATACATTTTGAAACTATTTCCGACAGTTTTTTTCAGGTCAATATTGAGATCACCAGAGGTCATCAAGAGTCAGATTCTCAAGTTTTAGTACTTCGCTCCAGAAATCCCCAGAAAACACAGGAACTATGATAGCTAGGAACAAACGGAAAAAAGCAACGGAAAGCCCTTGCAAAAATGAAATCGACTAGGTGGCCTCATATTTAAGCTCAGGTCAATAGTTTAGGCTCCAAAGGTCATCAAATATCAAAAAGGCCATTTTTTAGCGAAACAGTTTTCACAAATATCTTTTTACCTAATACAGATAGGGCAATTACTTTGACGCCATCGTGTTTGTCTCGTCAAGATGCTTTGTATCATATGCATGATGACCAGGGTAGGTCAACTTATAAATTTGACCTCAGGTAAAGGTCAAGTAGTGACTCAATTAGGTCATGTTTCACATTGGGAGACGCGCCTCAACGAGACAAACACATTGGTGCCAATTTGACTTCTCTATCTTGATTTGGTCGAGATTTATTGACAAAAAAGTTTTGGGACCTCGGATGACCTCATCTGACCCTGTAGGGGTCACTGAACAAAATTTGCACCTGAAACTTCAAGAATGGCCTATGATAACACGATCCAGAAGGAATTGGGCTCATATCATTCGTATCCTCAGAATAGCAAGCATTTTATTATTTCCCCATTGACTTATAGTGGGGAGGTCACGAAATTAGCACGACCTTAGATAACCGCTATACAAACATCAGAGATATACGAAATGTATGTACTATTGCCCTTATGAAATCCTGTAAGTACGCAATCGATCGGCCAAACACTGTGGCGGTGGTACGATCGGAAACATTTTTGGAGGTGGGGTCACGTGACCTGGCCTGGTGACCTGACCTGACATGACCCGAAGTCAAAAAAGTTAACACTATGTGGGTAATGGATGTCTTAACAGCTATGCCAAAAACGGTGACGCTGCGCGCCGCCTTTTTTTCGCTACCCTCGAAAAACTTTAGGGGGGGGCCTCCCCTTGACCTAACGCCCTCCCCCTGACACGGCGCGGTTTAAAAGAGTGTTCATAGATACTGAAACCATCCATAATTATCCCAATGCCATCATATTCCGCGGCTGAGATAACGGCTACCAAACTGAACTGTGTCGTTTTGAGTGTTATCCATTTTGGTCCACTTAGAGTGGACCAATCTGTATAAAATGCAAAACGGCACCGTTTTGGACCACGCCGACGCCGGATCGAATGGTGAAGAAATTGCCCAGATCGGTCCCATAGTTTCGGAGCATGGGCTCGTCGGCAATGGTTTTGGGTGATTTTGGTCCAATTTGGTCCACTTAGAGTGGACCAATCTGCATGGGTATCATTTTCTATAGGCCTGGTAGGGCGAGGGCCCTACCAATAATGTCACATTTTAACATTAGACCTATGGCGTTGCATGGTAATAATGGCATTACAATCTCTAAAGTTAGCATTAGGGCCCTATCAATCATTTTCAGAGAACGACGCCCCTGCCAATCTGTATAAAATTCAGAACGGCGCTGTTAGACCACGCCGTATGGCATGGTGGGGAAATCGCCCAGATCGGTCCAATAGTACAGATCGGTCCAATAGTTTCGAAGCTTGTTGCCCGTCGGCAGGGGCGGATCCAGGGGGGGGACATGGGGAATTGCCCCCCCCCCCCCCCCCCCCAACACAAAATCGGGGGCAAAAGTATGTTTTTGCCCCCCCCCCCTCCCAAAGTTGGAGCAAAAGTTCCCATTTTTAGCTTTCCAAAATGCATTTTAGCTGTTTTTAGCAACATTTATTTATAACGATATGATATGCACTGCTGCAAATCGCAATACAAAAAAAGTGAGTAATCGGCCCGACGCAACGGCAGATTAAGCAGAAAAAAATAAACACCTACTTTTAAATTAGCATTCACGATCTATAGACTATTGATCTGAGCGTCGCGCATCCGCGCCATCCGCGCGAAGTTTGACGTTACTTAGCACGGATCGCGCGACGTCTCTTATGGCTTGTATTGCTATCTGACACTGTCTTGTCCTCCCATCCTTTCCATATATAGCGATTTCCTTTCAGTACGAACACGTTGTGCTTGTGGCGTACACAATTGTAACGGGGCAACTCGGGCTCAGCAACATTGCATCATTTCAAAAATTGCACACAAAAATTCAATAAAAAAATCCTTTTCTGTAAAAATTATCTCCTGAACCTTTTCGGGCCGCTGATTGCAATGACATACAAATCAGCGCTCTAGGACTTCATTTGCAATATCTAGAGCGTATTGCAACATTTTGCAACCATTAGCAACTTTTCGCAAATTTGCGTGCGGGGGTTTCTTGACCTCGCAGATCGATTTATGGTAACGACGATCCGCTATTTCTTGTGGTTTTTCGGAATACCCGCGAATGTCTATGAATTTCAAACAGTTGCAATGGCGCTTCGCCCGGCTTCGTACATACTATTTTTTTTGATGAGGCTGGCCATTCGTCAACCAGCATATAGGCCTCTCACTGCTCGGATATAAGGTATGCCAAGATGGTATTTGGAGTTCGGTAAGTGGCGGACATTAGGACAGGGTCTCCCATGACAGAGCCTACCGGAGTATGTCCCGACAGATGATCCGTCGCGGCGTCCCTTTCCCATATCGGTTCCCGTGATCCGCCCCCCCCCCCCCAAAAAAAAAAATCAGCCTGGCCCCAACAAATACAATCCCTCTACTACCTCCCCGATCTTAACAGGTTCCTCACATATAATGAATCGCTGAGCGTCAATTCTCCCACTGGTCCTTAACATAATCTATTATTCTATCATACACTCATTGATCCTCATTCCCATTTACCCTCCTTTCAAACACTAATCCGAATGCACGGGTTGACGCCCCGATACCTCCCTCTTCCGTCTACTGCCCTCCAGTGGTGCAATAATTACGGGTGAGAGCCCTTCACCGGGTGGGGTTCCCCGCTGTTTCCTCTAATTATCCCGATGATTTCCTCCTTCGCCGTCCCGCCCTGTGATGTAGTCTCGGCCGCCGCTCCCCTCCCGGTTCGCGGCTCCGCTTTCCTACACCAGAACATCTCGTCTCACTGCGCCGCTTGATCGCTTCTTCTCAACCCGTTTCCACAACCTATTCAAACCCCGCCGTCGCGCGACCAGGCTACTTGACTAAATCGCGGCCGCTTTCGCACGCCGACTTATTGCAATCACCTGGCCGATAGCGATGGACATACCCAGTCGCCTCGCCGTGCCCCACTGGTCCAACGCTTCCGCACGGCATTGTGCCTTCGCGACATTATTCCCCGGTCGCCCGGTACGCCCTGGGGAATTCCATGATGGACATAAGACCTACAAATTTTATCCGAGGGTCGGGAGGCAAGTATGACATATTTCGGCACAAACAACATAAGATCTGTCATCCGGCATACCCGTAAGCTCTCCTCGATGGACCTAAATCTTCCTTTCTCGAGCGGCACGAATCCACGCCCACTCACCGCACATACTCCTGCTCTCAGCCTCGGGCGGCACGAATCCACGCCCATCACCACACCACTCTCGCAGGCACGACCTCGCCGCACATCTCCGTCCTCGGCCCCCATCGGCCACCACAGCATCCGGCGTCTTACAGCGTTAATTCCCGGTTAAACTTCATGGCTCGGGAACGGTTCCACTATCAACCAACTTACTTTGTAATTTCATCCTGGGCGCCCGACATTAATATCCCGCATATCTCCCTCGTTAGACGATTACCCAAATCCGTCAGCGAAATAACCGTTATCAGCAGAGTCCAATACACACAGGGGTGTAGCACATACCAACCTCGTTTCCCGGCTAGGACTAAAAGGTCATCATCGAAGCTTGTCATTCCTTGATTCTCCGATCTCTCTCGCATGTTCGATGTCCGGGTTTCGACTTTGAAAGTCCCATGCCAGCCTGCATGTATGTGCGTGGATGTGTCTGTATGCGAGTGAATGTTCTTACGTATGAACGGATGGACGTCGTACGCCTTCGTGCGTGCATAAACGCACGTGTGCCCACCGGTGTGCACACGCGCGCCTATCCGGTGTGTATATGCGTGCATATATACGTTCGTGTGTGTGTGCGTGTGCGTGTGCATGTGCGTGTGCGTGTGCGTGTGCGTTTGCGTGTGCATGTGCATGCACATGCACACGCACACGCACACGCACACGCACACGCACACGCACACGCACACGCACACGCACACGCACACGCACACGCACACGCACACGCACACGCGATAAGAAAAAGATGATGAGATGTGAAGAGATGTTCGCCTGCGTGTGCGTGTGCGTGTGCGTCTCTGCGTATAAACGTCGCTAGTGTTTCCCCCGGTATTAATCAAGTTAGTGTCATTGACTGGCCTGATATATCTATATCCATTATTCGACACTCACGCGTACAAATCCATGTAATCGAAAACATCTATAACTTTAACTCTTCGAAACACACCTACACCTCCCTCGCCTGTCGCTTATACAGTGTGTACGCGCCCGGGCCGGCTTCTCTCCCCTCCGTCCGCCGCGCTATACCCTATATATGGCCTATATATGGCTTTGGCTATACCAGCTGGTGGCAATTAGCCGCAGCACCCTTGCCTCCCGCCGGCTGCGGCAGATCCGACGCAGAGACCGGGCGTGTCACACTGCAGCGGCCATCGCTGGAAAGCCAACACACTGGTAGCCTTAAATGGCATGATACTGCTTTGCCAAACCGGTGCAAATAGATCACTGTGAACAATATATTTAGGTGTAAGGTAACTGGATACAATTATATATCTTCTTACAAAGTTGATGCCCTTAGCTTGCCAGCGGCCACTCTTGAATAAAACACGTTTACCGACAATGAGCTTGACAATCTGTTCGTATGCATTTCAACGAACTATTTAAAACCAAGCTTTCTTTAACACTTTGACTTAAATTGCAATGCAATAATGAAACATTTATGATATGATGCGCCTTGAAGAGATATTTTATTCATGATGGATTGCAACTGATGAATGAAGAACGATTTGCATATCTCACGCTGGGGATGATCTTTCGTATTTTTGCAAACCGTGAACTGCATGAGGTATTTGGCAAACGGTATTGTACGGCCCAATAAAATATAAAAACAAATATTTATCCAATGTTTTATATAACCCCGACGTTAAGAAGACTAATAATGATACATCATTGTTGGTCTTCACATATTTTTCCCGCCCCTCTGCCGGCTGGCAGCGCGGCTAACCAGCCCATTAGACCCCGTCCCCGCCCCTCCTCAACATCCACACTTCACCCCCCTCCCCTCCTCAAGGAAAAAATCCATTCCCCAGTTCATTAGATCCTGGCTGGGCCGGGTCCCTTCCTGCCCGAGATACCCATCGCCTCGGATTGCTTGTCATAGTATACGACCGTTAGGTATGACGTAGGGTGACAGGCTGTGGATATTAGGATATTATTGCTGGCGAGCAGGCGAGCAGCGGCCTTACCCTGACCGGTGAAGCCCGGTCGATGCGTTGATAGCCGACTCTCCGACTCGTAGCGTCCGTCTTCACACTTACTCAATCACCGGGCCGCTCCATCAGTCTGAATGGATGGATGTCTGATCTGCACTGTCTGATCTCAATGGGCTCCCTACACGACTTGTCAGTGGGCTCCCTGCACGACTTGTCAATGGGCTCCCTGCACGACTTGTCAATGGGCTCCCTGCCGGCGTGCCTCTCCGGCGCATCCCTCTTCGTCCCTCCGGCGCTCTCCTGCCGGCGCGACTCTTGGCTCGTCCCTCCGGCGCTCTCCTGCCGGCGCGACTTTTGGCTCGGCCTTCCGGCTCTCTCCTGCCGGCGCGACTTTTGGCTCGGCCTTCCGGCTCTCTCCTGCCGGCGCGACTCTTGGCTCGGCCCTTCTGCTCTCTCCTACCGGCGCGACTTTTGGCTCGGCCTTCCGGCTCTCTCCTGCCGGCGCGACTCTTGGCTCGGCCTTCCGGCTCTCTCCTGCCGGCGCGACTTTTGGCTCGGCCTTCCGGCTCTCTCCTGCCGGCGCGACTCTTGGCTCGGCCTTCCGGCTCTCTCCTGCCGGCGCGACTTTTGGCTCGGCCTTCCGGCTCTCTCCTACCGGCGCGACTTTTGGCTCGGCCTTCCGGCGCTCTCCTGCCGGCGCGACTCTTGGCTCGGCCTTCCGGCTCTCTCCTGCCGGCGCGACTTTTGGCTCGGCCTTCCGGCTCTCTCCTACCGGCGCGACTTTTGGCTCGGCCTTCCGGCTCTCTCCTGCCGGCGCAACTCTTGGCTCGGCCTTCCGGCTCTCTCCTGCCGGCGCGACTCTTGGCTCGGCCCTCCGGCTCTTTCCTGCCGGCGCGACTTTTGGCTCGGCCTTCCGGCTCTCTCCTGCCGGCGCGACTCTTGGCTCGGCCTTCCGGCTCTCTCCTGCCGGCGCGACTCTTGGCTCGGCCTTCCGGCTCTCTCCTGCCGGCGCGACTTTTGGCTCGGCCTTCCGGCGCTCTCCTGCCGGCGCGACTCTTGGCTCGGCCTTCCGGCTCTCTCCTGCCGGCGCGACTTTTGGCTCGGCCTTCCGGCTCTCTCCTGCCGGCGCGACTTTTGGCTCGGCCCTCCGGCGCTCTCCTGCCGGCGCGACTCTTGGCTCGGCCTTCCGGCTCTCTCCTGCCGGCGCGACTTTTGGCTCGGCCTTCCGACTCTCTCCTGCCGGCGCGACTCTTGGCTCGGCCCTCCGGCGCTCTCCTGCCGGCGCGACGGATCTTGTTCTCCACTTCATTTCCGTTATTATACTCTCCGTTACTTCCGCCTATACCGGCCGTGTCTTTGAGTGATCTTGCGTGACCTCCCCCCCCCTCGCTGTCAGCCGGTCCGCGATAGCATGCTCACTCTTCTCTCGTTCGGCGGATGTCCGTCTGAGGCCCCTCCCTTCAGAGGTCGACGTGATTTTAACTGTCCGGGTGGTCTTCTGGCGAGCCGTCCCAGTCTTCCGGCAGGCCTGCGGCAATCTTTTTTTCGCGCCTCGTTAACGGTGTGGGGCTCTGCGGCCGGCGATATGCCATCCTGCCCGCCGGGCTTCCGGCACTTGCGTTTCCGGCAGTGGTGTACAGTAGGTAGGAGAGGTGTGAATGACGGGTGTGAGATGGCCCGCTGGCGATGGTTATGCTATCGACGGACGGCGGGTTGGCAGATAGGTGACAGGCGACAGGTGGCTGTCGGAAGGCAAGGGGCCGGTGGTCGGCAGGTGACCCTGGTCGTTCCGGCAGTGGTGTTAAGGTGAGAGGTGTAAATGACGCTTTGTGGGCGCGGCGCTTCGAATTTATCGCACCCTGTTAATGGTGTGGAGCTCAGACCGCCGATATGCTGTCCCGCCCGCCGGGCGCTTGCTTTTCCCGCAGTGGTGTTAAGAGGTGAAGGTGTGCGAAGTGGCGGGTGTGAACGTGTGAAGGTGTGCGAAGCTGGCGTCTTTACTCTACTGTTGGACGGCGGGGCTGGCCGGCTAGTGATTTCGCTTCTTGAAACATGGCCGACAGTACTCGTGCTCATGTGGCCGCGCCTGAGGTGGAACATTTAGCTGTAGTTCCCCCCAAAAATGTAACCAACGTTAAACAATCATAGGAACCTACAACTCCGCAAGAATGTTTTGTCTTACCATTGTCAGTAGGATAATAAAACCGCCGCTTACTAGCCGTCTCCAAAGATGAGTTTTGGATGCCCTCATTCGTAACGCTTTGGTTCTCCACAGCATGCAGACACGTGCATGACCGCCGGCCGTGGCACAGAGCAGCTGCAGCCTAGTCTGATATTTTGTGATCCGCTCCCTTCAACCTGCTCCGTCCTCTCATCCCATTCGCCCTGGGTATGTACATAGGCGTATCCAGGATTTCGCCAAGGTAGTACCCGCGGACAATTTTATGGGCCCCTGGACCTGGAGCGTCAGGGCCCCTATCCAAGACTGGGTGCCCTTTTACCACCACCCCAGTGCAAAAAAATGCTGTTGAGTTGGGGGTAGGGTAAATAATGAAAATGCGTTGATGAGCGCGGGGGTAAATAATGAAAATACAAAGTTAATCTCATATCCAACATGTTTTTAAGGCGTGATTTGAAGGAAGGGAAATACATCCTGAAACTGTTCTTATCTGGCTTAAAAGAGATATCTGTGGGTCTTTTGGGCCCACGGAGGCCTCGGAAGATCGGTCTTGAAAGGCCTAGCTGGAATCCCCCACATACCGGCCAAGGGCGATCTAAGGCCGACGGAGGACGCCACAGTTTGAACGATGGTCTCCCACGCTGACAGAGCGTCCTTCCAGGCCGGTCCTGGCCCCTTAGGCCGACTGAGGGCCTTTCAGACCGACCGAGAGCACTCTCAGGCCGACTTGAGGTCCACTCAGGCCCACCAAAGGCTCCTTCAGGCCGATCGAAGGACCGTATTTATTTATTTGACATCAGCTGAACACTCCACAACAAGCGTGGCTATTACGTGTCATTGTCATGAAGTTAGAACAGATGGATTAAGTCAAGGTACTTACATACAAGCACACGCACACCGCACACATACTGATATTTACAAGTGTCACATATTCCGCGTACTGACTCGCTGGTCACGCATTACGTACATGCGTCTTTGCGGCTCGTTTAAATGCTGCTGGCGTCAATCGCATCGCGTCGCCGGGCATAGCATTGAGCACAGATGTTGCCTGACATAAAAACGATCGCTTGCCTGCCGCCGTTCTCATCGGGGGCGGCCGCAGCAGCCGGTCCTGCCGGGTGGTACGATCACCCGCTCGTGAGTCAGCGTACGTCACAAACTGAGTAGCGAGTTCCGTGGGCTCGCCAAGTACACACATCTTGTGGGCAAGAATGGCCACCTGAAGATGGTACATCTCATGAGCTGTGAGCAGGCCCAGGTCACCCCGCGCGCGAGACACGTGGTCAAACTTACGGAGCCCTGTCACGACTCGGGTGGCAAAATTCACGACTTTCATAAGTCTGTCGTCGTTTGAGACCGAGCCGTTTCCGCACACCGGAAGACAGTATCTCACGCGCGAGATGACCAAGGCCTGCACCACTGACAGCATGGCGCGCCGCGGGAGGAAGGCCCTCAGGTGGCGGAGACCGATCAGGAGGCCGATGCATTTGTGCACCACGTCACTAACGTGCGCGTCCCAGCTGAGGTGACGGTCGAACGTGACGCCTAGGTTCTTAACGCACCGGCTCTCCTTCACGGTCTCACCACCGACCCGCACGCTGACAGGGGAGAGGTCGCGGGTGTTCTGACGGGTGCCAAGGAGAAGGATTTCCGTTTTGGATGTGTTGAGTTTAAGTCCGTGGGCATGGAACCACGATGCTAGGGAAGATAAGGTAGACTCCATGCGTAGGATAAGTGCAGGAAGGTTGTGCTTGGTGTCGGACATAAGGATTTGGGTATCGTCAGCGTACTGGGTCACATGAGCGTCCGGCGCGTGCAGGCTGAGGTCGTTGGCGAAGATAGTGAATAACAGGGGACCTAGGACTGACCCTTGGAAGACTCCCATGGTGTTGGGAAGAGGTTTTGAAACGACTCTGTCACCGGAAGGAGAAGTGAGACAGATGGACTGAGTATGACCGGAAAGATAGCAGGTAAACCAGGCCGGGTCTACGCCGTGGAGCTGAAGTTTGGATAGGAGTAGAGAATGAGGAATGACATCAAAACATTTACTGAGGTCGAGAAGGCACAGAAGAGAGACACGGCTTCGGTCCATGTTAGAAAAAAACATGGTTAGTGACAGAAAGAAGAGCGGTTTCGGTAGAGTGATGGGGGCGAAAGCCGTGTTGGGATGAGGATAGAAGGTGATTGTCGGACATATAGAAGGAAAGTTGCCGCTGCACCAGGCGCTCGACAACTTTGGCCATGGAAGGAATGATGGAAATAGGCCGGTAATTTGAAACTAAGTCAGGATCGCCAGATTTATGGATAGGATGGACCAGGGAGTGCTTCCAAGAATCGGGATAATCACAGGAGATGAGGCAGGTATTGACAACATGGAGTAGGATAGGGCCGATGGCGTCAAAACAGAGGAGAAGGATACGGATACAGATGCCATCAGCACCACACGCACCAGATCGCTTCATGGAGAACACTACCTCCCGCAGCTCACCTAGCGTCACTCCGGTGACCCTGAAACCACATGCACCGACGCGCGGCAGGCGGCACTGAACGTCGGGGGTCACCCCGGCGCTAGCTAGGCTGGCCGCCACGCGTGGGCCCACGTTCACGTAGGGGCGGCTGAGTGCACCCTCAGGCCGATCGAAGGCCCCTTGTGCCGACCGAAGTGCACTCTGACCGACCAAGGGCCCCTCAGACCGATCGAAGGCTTTCGCAGGTCCATCGAAGACCCCTCAGGCCGACTGAGGGCCCCTCAGTCAGTCAAGGGCCCCTCAAGTCGACCGAGGGCTCCCTCAGGACGACCGAGGGTCATTTGGACTGTCCAAGGTTCATCTCAGGCCGACCAAGGTCCATCTCACCCCTCCTCCTGGATTCATGGGTGCCCGGTGCCCGGTGCTCCCGGCGTTTTTTTTTTTTGGGGGGGGGGGGGGGGGGCAATCCAGTGGCGTATTTCCAAAAAGTTGTTGAGCGCGGGAGGAGGGGGGGGGGGGGGTAACAGGCCGTCAGCCGTCAGCGAGAAAGTTGTTGACAGGGGGAGGGGGTAGGCAGGAGCGTCGCCGATAATTTTTGAGTGGGGGTCGGCTGAACTGACGAAAAAAATGTAGCCCCATTTGTATGCGGGTATTTGTATGCCTTTGCAGCAATTTTTAATGTGGTTTTCATGTTATAGTAGATACTTGTTATTTAGCGCCGCCAAGCGGCGCGAAATTGTACGGGTTTGCCTGATACAACCCATAAATATGGGCGATGGGCCTTGCAGAGCATAAGAAGCTTAACCCGCGAGTTACTGGGGGGGGGGGCTATTTTTTGCCCCCCCCCCCCTCCTCCCGTTATGTTGCAATAACTCTTAAACGAACACCGGTATCGTTACCAAACTTGCAGTACCTTCTCTCACATCAATTCTACACATGTTGGCAAAGGGAAAACTATGTGGTTATGATAGGTCAACCGGGAATAACGTCAGAGTGGTGTCATGTTCTTCGGTTTTGGTTGCAAAATAATGGTTTGCGGAAAACGCTGTCGAAGGTACGATGTTTAAGATAAACTCAATTGTTTTAAATCAAATTACTGATAATAGACCGGGCTATCAAACTGCTATCTCGGAATTTTGAGTGTTTTTTATTCAAAATTTTCATCCAAATACAAATCCAAAAATCCAAATACATTTTTTTTTATAACAAATTTTCAAGAAAAAATCAGAATGATCAAAAAACCGGAATATATGTGATCGAGACGTGTGCGGTGAATATGTGTACCAAATTTGAAGAAGTCAATATCTTCAAAAATGACTGAGTTATGACCTTTAAATGACACAAATCGACCACCTCTCACAGCATTACTATGCATAAAAACGCATTTCCATTTTTGCTTTTTACTTATATTTATATGGAACAAACAATGTTCTAAGGTCATTTTACGCGTTCTAGACGATAAACAACCCCATAAACATGTGTTACAACGCCTAATGACCGTAATCTGCAGTTTGACCTCGTGACCTCGGATGACCTTGACCTGACCCAAGGTCATACACAGCTTAGAAAGGTACTTAGAAGTGTCAGACACACGAATCATACTGATTTATCGACAGCTTATGCGTTTAATATCGCAATTTTGCGCGACAATTCCATCCATCGAGACTTTTGACACGGTCAAACATTGTGTACTTGGCCTGACCTGTGACGTGATCGGTGACCCCGAGGTCAACAATATTATGTTTCCCTCGATAAATTTCCCAGGGATATCGAATTCCGTTTCAATTTTTACATTCGGTCCAGTAGTTCCGGAGATCTGAGGGGGGGGGGAAATAGCCCCCCCCCCCCCCCCCCCCCCCCCCCTCCAAGTAAGTCGCGTTATGAAATATACCCCAGTAACTCGCGAGTTAAAATAGTATTCATTCAATTCACCGTTACAACGAACCGAAGACGATGACGATGGCCACCGACGTGACCACCTATCATTTTGTATATATATTTTATATATATATATATTAATTTTAGGTCGTGGAAAACGAAATTTTTATATTGGAGCCAGACAGTGAGTGGAGCCAAGCCTCAGGAACCCCTATTCCTGGTTGCACATCTCGGTATGATGAAAAATATTGAAATTAATGTAGTTTTTCATATACATATTCCTCGGATAGTCAATCACGAAGACGATGACCGGTGACAGTCAGCGCTCAATAGTACATATGATAATAATAACTGTATACATATTTTACCGAACTGTAACACATAACTGGTAACAGTGCAAATGGTTTGAAAGCAGCAAGAGCCAGAACGACTATTCCGCTCACAAATGGTGCCTGTGAATCTGGAGGAGCCTGGGCGAGATGGCTTGGGGAGATGGTCCTGGCCTGGTCTCACTATTAGCTCTTCGGTCCAGCACGTTGGGCACCGCTGGAGCAGCTTCCGGGTGCCGATGTCCGCGTTTTTGCGTTCGCGTCGCCTTTTTTTCGGAACTCGGCAGACTAGCT
>JAXIVJ010001990.1:10000-17500 GCA_036785665.1 Chirona hameri | reverse complement strand
GTACGTGCTGGTGGTGACTGATGTGTTCAGTAAACTGGTGGAGCTGTTTGCTTTGAAGAGTCAGATTGCTGTGGACATTGCTGACTGTTTACTGAAGGTGATCAGCCGTTACGGAGTCATGAAGTCGCTGCTGACAGATCAGGGAAGAAACTTCGAGAGTAGTCTGGTGCAGGAGCTCTGTCGTAGACTGGAGATCAAGAAGTTGCGAACCAGTGTACCGGCCATGCTGTAATGGAGTCACAGAGCGGTTCAACAGGACCCTGTGTGAGATGTTGTCTCACTTCACAGCTGGTCAGGATTGGCCTCAACTCTGGTATCTTCAGCTTACAATACCAGCACCCATTCTGTTACAGGCTTCACCCCGTTCGAGCTGGTGCACGGTTTCGCCCCCAGGACCGTACTCGGAGCAGAATTCGACGGAGGGCAGCTGAAGCGGAGCACGTACCAGTGCCATCTAGACACCATGCAGCACCAGCTTGCCGATATACATCAGCTGGCAGCTGATCGTATTCGACAAGAGCAGAGTCGCAGGACTGACGAATCCGGCGGGATCTTCAAGCAGGGAGACACAGTCTGGTGTCGCAACTTCAGGGCCGAGAAAGGCGTAAAGGGCAAGTTGCAACCGAAGTTCGAAGGCCCCTACAGCGTCCTGGCATGCAGACCACCGGACTATGTGATCGAAAAAGGAAAACGACCGAGACTGATCCACGGGGCACATTTGAAGAAAGCAGTTCCGTGGGAAACCCGAGAGATCACTGCCGACTCGGGAAACGAGGCGGATCTTCCGGACGAGCCGGCTGTGAGGAAGCCGCCACAGCCGAGGCGTGGAGAAGTGCTTAGTTGGGAAGTGGAGACTCTGTCGGGACCGTCTACAAAGGTCGCGAGGCCCCAGCGGGCTGACGCGTGGGCAGAGACGGCGGAGGAGGACGCGAGGCCCCAGCAGGCTGACGCGGAGGAGGCGGCAGAGGACGCGAGCCCCCAGCGGGCTGACCGATGAAGACGGCCGATGAAGACGGCAGCTGCAGGAGGCACGAGGTCCCAGCGGGCTGACGCGCAGACGGAGACGGCGGCGGAGGACGCGAGGCCCCAGCGGGCTGACGCCAGGCCGATGAAGACGGCAGCTGCAGGAGGCCCGAGGTCCCAGCGGGCTGACGCGCAGACGCCGAGGACGGCGACGGACGAGCGACCCCAGCAGGTGGGCAAACGGCAGGCGACGGTGGCGCCGTCTCGAGGCGCGACGGAGGACGCGGCGGACGAGCGGACCGGTGCACGGCCGCCGAGGACGGCGACGGAGGACGCGGCGGACGAACGGGGCCAGCAGGTGGGCAAACGGCAGGCGACGGTGGTGCCGTCTCGAGGCGCGACGGACGAGCGACCCCAGCAGGTGGGCACACTGCAGGCGACGGTGGCGCAGTCTCGAGGCGCGACCGTGGCGCCACCACCATGTGCGATAGTGGCTCCACCGCGGGGTGCGACAGTGGCGCCACCGCGGTGCGATACCGTTCCAGTACCGGTGGTGCAGACGCGATCCGGGCGAGAGGTGCGCCGCCCTCGCCGTTTCCTAGACTAGTGTGCGGTGCGCGGGGCACGATGTGCAGTGATCGGTGTGACTGACGTTCCTTGTTCAGGTGTTATAGTGTGACCAGCGGTCGCAGTGTGCGTTAGCGGGTCATTTGTAGTGTGACCGGCGGTGTTCGAAGCGGGTCATTTGTAGTGACCAGCGGTCGCAGTGTGCGCTAGCGGGTCATTTGTAGTGTGACCAGCGGTTGCAGTGTTCGAAGCGGGTCATTTGTAGTGTGACCGGCGGTGTTCGAAGCGGGTCATTTGTAGTGTGACCGGCGGTGTTCGAAGCGGGTCATTTGTAGTGTGACCAGCGGTTGCAGTGTTCGAAGCGGGTCATTTGTAGTGTGACCGGCGGTGTTCGAAGCGGGTCATTTGTAGTGTGACCGGCGGTGTTCGAAGCGGGTCATTTGTAGCGTGACCGGCGGTGTTCGAAGCGGGTCATTTGTAATGTGACCAGCTGTCGCAGTGTTTGTAGCGGGCCATTTCTTTTTTAGTATCGTTAAGGAGGGGAGAATGTGAGAAACAACGATAAAGGGATTTACGAGATATGGTAACCGTTGGCAGCCGTTGCGTCACGGTTGGCCGCGAAGCGCAGTTATTGTCTGGTTACGTAATGATTGTTTATTTTCCCAGCTCTAAGTACTGGAAGTGACGAAGTATTCGCGTGTGCCAGTACGGTGCCCTCTTTGGAGCGTGTTTCCGGATTGTTCTGTTCTAGAAGTTTCCCGGCGCCGACAGGTCGTGCGCCGTTTAAAGGGAGGGCTTAAAGGGGGTTGGGGGTGTGACATATAACTCTGGGATAATGTAAAATCTTGCAAAACGTCAATACAGTGATTCAGTGCAACGACCAGTGCCCCTTACACATATAATATTTTCACAAAATTTGCAATCACTATCCTAACATATTTACTTGTATACTATAAATGTGAAACAATGAACCAACTATGCTAACCAAAAACAAACAAAAAGCCACATCCACAGCAACAGTGTGTTGCTATGGAAGTGAACTGCTGGTTGAAATATTTTTTTCAGCTCTGACCTGAGCTTCAACATCCTCAGCCCAGGCCCGTCCAGAGCCCGATGATTTCCTTAAAGTTGAGGCCCAGTCCATGACCCATGTCTGAGATAGGGCCGGCGCAGCCCGTGACGAACTCTGTTTTAGCTTTTTTTTTGCCTATAATTATATGCATTAGTGTGAGACTAAGTGTTAAAATTATATTTTGTGAATGTTGACAATGGCAATAAGTCTCATCAGCACTTGATCATGCATGTTTAATTCAGCAGAGTGTGCATATTTGTGTTGTGCCCTTGGAATATTGCTATATGAGAACATTAAGCAGAGTACATTACGAAATTCATTTAATGCATTCATTCATTCATTCATACATTTCGGAATTCATATTCTGAAAGTGCTTCGTAAAGATGCATATGACGTGTATTGCCTGTCTAAAGAGTAGTGCACACGGTATTATCGGCCATACGAAACAAATGGTGACGTGCTACTTAACATTGCTCAATCATCTATACATTATTGCCGTGTTTGCTACTAGTTGAAAATGCCAACGGAGTGCCGAGCTACCCTAAAGGTGTATCTAGATGTACCTTCTTTATCCATGGCTTCCACTTGTCAGCAGTTGTTTATTCCGTTTGTTCTGCTACACCAGAACACCAAGACGCAACTCTGGTGAGAAAAGTCGACCTTTGTCGTTTCTGTCGCACGAACGGACGGTCGAACTGGCGCCTGGTGCCGCCAGTGGCGCAGCAGTGGCAGGAGTTGCTGCAACAGCTGGTGCCAGTGGCACAGCAGCTGGTGTTGACGACACCACTGGTGATGACGCTCTCCTGATGACGTTCTCGCTGCCGGCGATACCCTGTGACCTCGCTGACAGAGCACTGCTCCAGGGGTGTTCAGCACCAGCGGAACAGGCGGGAGCGGCGCCGGCGGCGGCCTCCGGAGGCGGCGGACTGCGACGGGCAATCACCGGTGACCGTCTCCAGCTGGGAGCGACGAGTCAAGCTCTGCTCTCGGCGCCGACCGAGGGAGCCGACCTTCTCCTCCGCCGAACACTCGCGGCGCATCGCGTCCTCAGAGGAGGCATACTCACGGCGCATTTCGTTGTCAGAGGCATACTCTTGGCGCATTTCGTTGTCAGAGGCATATTCACGGCGCATTTCGTTGTCGGGGGCATACTCACGGCTCATTTCGTTGTCAGAGGCATATTCACGGCGCATTTCGTTGTCAGAGGCATACTCTTGGCGCATTTCGTTGCCGGAGACATATTGCCGACTCATTTCGTTGTCAGAGGCATACTCTTGGCGCATTTCGTTGTCAGAGGCATATTCACGGCGCATTTCGTTGTCAGAGGCATACTCTTGGTGCATTTCGTTGCCGGAGACATATTGCCGACTCATTTTGTTGTCAGAGGCGAACTCCTGCCTACAGTTGTTATCCTGTTGGTAGCGGGAGCTCATGTTGGAGATGTAGCGACCCTGCTCGGCGTCGATCCTCTCACGGACCGAGTAGCCGCCGCGGCCGACCGGTGGCGACAGAGAGTGGGACCTGATGGTGACCTGGACCTTGTTTGCCCGCCGGTCGCCGGCCGGGTAGCCTGTGTACGGCGCCGCCGGCGACAGGGAGCGGTACAGCGCGCGCCTGCAGTGGCGCCCGTACTGCTGATCGTACCTGCTCGGTGACCCGGTGAGGGCGCGGTCGCTGCGTCGGACTCGGTCGCGGCTCAGGGCGCGGTACCACCGATCCGCGTACCGGCCCCGCGCAGCGTCCTCCCGGCACTCGTAGTCGTCATAGTCTCTGTCGCAGCTGTAGAAGTCTTCATAGTCCCCGGCGCGGCGCAGCGAACTCTCGCGGAGCCGTCGGACGTAGTTGTCGGAACGCTGAGGGGAGCAGTCGCGAGGAGAGAAGTTGGCGTAGTCATCGTGGTGGAAGTCGGCATAGCAGTGAGAGGGCGAGGGGAACGGGGACCCGCTGCGGACCTCTGCGCGGAACGGGGACCCGCTGCGGAACTCTGCGCGGAACGGGGACCCGCTGCGGAACTCTGCGCGGAACGGGGACCCGCTGCGGAACTCTGCGCGGAACGGGGACCCGCTGCGATAGTCGGCGCGGGAGAAGCGGGATTGGACCATGGTGAGTGTGTCGGCTGGCCTGTTGACTGGCGGACGGTTGACAGCTACTGGGTGCCCTGCCCTGCCGTCCCCGGGGCTTTATACTGGACTGTGGTGGTGTCGTGTATGGTGCTGTGCCGTGTCAGCCAGGTGAGATGCACGCCAGGGTAACTTGGCACACCGGACTAGCCAGTTTTTAGCGTTGGGCCCTACTTTCACGGCTGGAGTGCATGAAGGACGCGCCTCCTCGTGTGTCATTTGTGCAACTAACCATGTATCTTCTGCTATGTCAACCTCTGTGTTATTCTGTGTGATGATGCTATAGGAGATTCTCGGCCATTCTGCAAGCCATTGATCGGTCGGAGGCTCGGCCAAAACTTTGGTTTGAGGCGCCGTCCGACACAAGGCCAAAACTAGTGGGGCTTTATTTTTGCGTTAATAGCTGATTTAAAACAAACTTGTACCTATTCCTTACATTTTCTTTTACAATCATGAAATGTGTTATTTTTTGCCAATTTCAGTCATTTTGGTCACACCGTAGCGGTGATATAGGCCCCCTTGGACCCGTCCCTGTTCGGCCCCCAATCATTTGGAAAAATCGACACCACTGCTATGTGGTCCAATGTGGTGCACCACTGCTATGTGGTGCACCACTGCTATGTGGTGCACCACTGATATGTGGTGCACCACTGCTATGTAGGGGAATGGCTGCTATGTAGGGGAATCCCAATGTAGGGGAATGGCTCACTACTCTTGAGGGCCTGGCCACCCCTGACGGATTTTACAATACGACACTGGATTTGGCCCCCAAATCCCACGGCTAGTTGCGCTGCACGTTGGCGAGTTATGCGGCGTAAGCAGTTTTGACAGTTTAGTTCTGTTATTTCAGAGTGACAACTTGAACAGGCTCTTTAAGCCTGTACTCGGTTCTCTTTCTCTTTGGACCACAAACCATGGGTGGAGTTTCCTTTTCAACAGGTACGGGCATTGCCCCGACAACTTTGTGTTCGGCCTCATCAACCTTTGCTAGACATGAAGGCATTGCTATGCTAAATAGGGGATTTTCCATCCGTAAGTTTTTCCATCAGTTGGGAAAAAGGTGATCTTTCAGATATGAAATCACAAATTTGTCCACACCAACTTCTTAGAAAAAGATATACACATCAGTGGCGGCGGAAGGTATTTTCGGATGGGGACAAAGAAACCCAGGGGCCAAGCGCCCCCCCCCCCCCCCCCCCGCCCCAAAAAAAGAAGCGCGAAATGGGAAAAATCGGATTTAGGCCACAATATTATACCAGTAAAACGCCTTTTAGGGAGCGGGCACGCTCTGGTAAAGCTAAAACAGGTTTGAAATATGAAACGGTACGGGAGCACACGTGCGCATTGACTGTGTCACAATAATGAGTAACTCATTCAATAGTTATATCGTGGTTATATCCTAGTATGCATAGTTTTAGGATCGTTCAGCTGAATGAAGATGTACAAAGTAAATGGCGCTTCCCTGGGACAAACTTCATAAAAACAATAACACTATTAAAGTGAAATATCACCATTTGATGTATTTATCTGCATTTGTCTGTGACACGTATGTATGGATGTATAGTTTCAAATTCATCGTGCCTCAATTTGAAAGTGAAATCACATTTTCTATTTCAACAATTAAATTATGGGTGTAAATTATGTGTAATAAATTAACATGTGAAATATTCGCGACACATGTATGGTTTCAAATTGATCGCATGCTACAATTAAAAAGTGAAATAATAACTTTGTATATTCCAAAAAATAAATTATGGGAAATCAACAAATATGTGCTAACATATGGTGCCGAACAGTACAATCCATCATTATCTCTGGTTTGAATGTTATTTATAAATCAGTCATAGGGCCAGCAATGAAGTAAGTGCTCCAAGAAGCGTGACAACGTCCCTGATTGGTCAATGAAACAAATCGCATACATTAAATACGTCACCGTCCTTGGCCAAGTTAATCCGCGGAATGCATCACAGTTTTCTTAAACGTGTATTGATTGATTATAGATAAACGGCTTAGATAAATGTTTCATGTGTGCATTGTAATATATTAAATACCTGTTTGTTGAAAATTGATGGAAAACAATATATATTTTTTTAATAAGTCTAATTAGCTAAAGATCCGCCAGGGTTTCAATCGACTTTGCTTCTACCTCACGATTTACAAGTCTGCTAAATTATGGTCGGTTGAAGTATATGCTTTTGTGTATCAAATATACACGTTTGGCACATTGCTTCATCCAAATTAGCATGTGCTTTCGTGAACGGATACTATTTCCTTTCAAATCCATGTAAGATGATGCCTTGAAACACAGGCGCTCAGAGCGCCCCTCAGGCGGCCAGAGCACCCCTCTCAGGCGACCAGAGCGCCCCCTCTCAGACGGCCAGAGTGCCCCTCTCAGGTGGCCAGAGCGCCCCTTTCAGGCGTCCAGAACACCCCCTCTCAGGCGGCCAGAGCGTCCCTCTCAGGCTGCCAGAGTGCCCCCCCCCCTCCCTCAGGCTGCCAGAGCGTCCCCTCTCAGGCAGCCAGAGCGCCCCCTCTCAGGCGTACAGAGCGCCCCTCTCAGGCAGCCAGAGCGCCCCTTTCAGGCAGCCAAAGCGCCCCCTCTCAGGCGGCCAGAGCACCCCTCTCAGGCGACCAGAGCGCCCCCTCTCAGGCGGCCAGAGCGCCCCCTCTCAGGCCAGCAGCCCCTGCCAAACACAAAGCGCCCATCGACTGAGTTTGGGGGGGGCAACTGCCCCCCTGCCCCCCCCCCCCCCCTGATACACATGCTCCAAACTGTTG
>JAXIVJ010001990.1:2500-7500 GCA_036785665.1 Chirona hameri | reverse complement strand
TAATATATATTTAATGTCATTTCCGTCTTTCTCGTTCCCGCACGGATTAAAATGTATTTATGATCAAACTTGAACACTTTATATAGAGCATCACAGCCTTTATTTCAAGTGGCATTGTGGCGTGCGACACATAGTTCAAGTTTTTGCTCAAGGTGACTAAGTTATCAACTATAACTTTTTCATTTCTTGCGACGATAATACCCATGAGATCGGGCATGGGCCCTTGATTTCTTGAGGAGTCCTCGGCTGGCTTAAAGGGAATAGTTGACCTTTAACATGGGGTTTGGGACTGAGATTACAGATTTGTAGAGCAGATCTAAAAATGGGTTGTGGTGAAAGAATTACCTCCCTACGTAAGCAATTTCGACACAGGACTAGTGGGCCCGGTTTCATGTCTACTGTTCCGGGCCACGATCGGGATATGAACACCGGGCGCCGGAGGCAGATACACTCTCTGGCACGTAGTATCTGATTACGACGCCTCGTTAATATCCGCTCAGCCGCCCGGGCGGCGCGGCGGCCCCTTGTCAGAGACTGTACTTGGCGTCAGGCGGAGCGGGGCGGAGCCAGAACGCCAGCTGCTATCTACGACGATTTCTCGTGAAATACAAAGAGAAACTTACTTCTTTCTCCACATATATCCATCAGTTGTTCAAACCAGTCATATTCGTAGTTTTGAGCTCAAGATGCACCGTATGGTTGAATTTCAAGACAACTTTCAAGGTGACCTATTCCCTTTAAGAAGGCCCTCCACCAGATTGAGAGGGGCAGATCCCTTTTGATCCTCCCGACTGCCGGTCCTCCATCCTTTGTCACGCCCACGTTACCCCGGGTCTGGTGGTCGCTGGCCACCTGGTATGTGGTGGCCTCGAGCTGCCCCGGAAGTGGTGGCCGTCTGCATGGCGTGGGCTCTCCTCGCAGCTTCGCGCTGCGAGGAAGGGCCTGTCCATGGGGGTTGCCCGGTCGGCGTCCATTTTGACCCACTTTACCCCTTCTCCTTCATCCCATGGCTGCGCAATGGTGCAAGTAGACGAAGCGGCCTTATCCTAACCAAACAAAACAAACAAACGATTGAGAGGGTCTCGCACGGCCTTAGGGGCCTCAACCGGCCCTGAGAGGCCTCGTCGGACCTGAGGGGCTCTTGGTTGGTCTGATGAGTCTCTGACGGCCTGAGGGATCTCGGTGGGACCTTAGAGGGTTTTGACTGGTCTGAGGAGACTATGATGAGCTGAGAGACCTCTGTGGGACCCGAGAGGGTCTTCGTTTGTCTGGGGGTTCTCGGCGAGGCCGGCATAGCCCTTTCTCTGTCTGTGAAGGCCCTCGCTCTGCATGCGAAAGCCTCTGCTTGAGCAGGCACGTAGCCAGGATTTCGTCCAGGGGGGGGGGGGCGCCTCGAAAGGGCCCCTTCCCGAGCGTTGAAAGGGCCCCTTCTCAAGCGTTGAAAGGCCCAAACAAAACGGATGAAAAGGCACGTTACAAGGATGGAGAATGCAGTATGACATGTATGGCATGGCCATACCAACTTTTAGGAGCTGGAGTTAGCAAACTGCCATATCAACTTTGGAACCAGTGACACCAATTTGGAATCAGCTATACCAACTTCTAATATTTTGTTTAGGCCTAAGACCTGGAACTCTAAAATAAATTGCAAATTTTGATAAAATTGACATTGTTGAGTCTTATGCCCTGGATATGCATTCTTATAAATGCGTCGCATTGCGTATAGTGCGGACCTCGAAACATGTTATTGTGCGCTGAAAGTGCGGTAAAAAAGTGATAAAGCAAACTATTTTGCCCAATTATATAGGTAACAAGGTAGCATAGATAGTGATAGAAGTAGCAACATAACACATAAATGCGCCAAGAAACGGCATGACTTTTGTTTCTAACCCGCATATAATTGAATTTGTAGTTAAATTGCCCCGCAGAGCGGCGCCAAAATTTTGAGTATTATTCACTGGACAACTGCATTCTTACTGTTGAAAGGCCTTCAGATCGTCTAAGGGCCCTTCAACCTTTTCAACGCTCTTCCGACCTGTTTAGGGGACTCATCTGGATCCGTGAAAAGACATGATGTGGAGTGAGTGATATATATTAAATACAAAGAGGACTTACTCCACAATACAAAATATTAAAATCGGAGCTTTCGGGTATATTGTAACACCCTTCGTTAGCGATTAAGAGGTATTCGGCAGTGGCGGCGGATTTGATTTTGACATGGGGGGGGAAGCAAGACTTCGATCAATTCAGTTCAGGCACGTAGCCAGAATTTTTCTCAGGGAGGAGCCACAATACCTTTTCACCTGCCGAGGGGGGGGGGGGGGTGCAGTCGAAAATATTTCAAATGCAACGCCCATACATAGACTTAATTTAAAGCTTGACGGAATCCCATTTTATCTATTTAACTGGATCGCTCAGGGGGGGGGGGGGGCATGGCCCCGTGGCCTACGTCCCTGATTCAGTTCACGTAGTCATATAGCTTAAACACATAGGTTGAAGGATTTGAAGGAAAATTAAAGGTGATTATGATTATCGTGATTTAGAGTGGCGATCTATCAGGGTTGCCAGAGCTTGGAAATTAAGTTAGTGTAACATACAATTACAATGCAATAGCTACCAGAAAACAAGACCGGTTTTCAGTAGCCAAATATTGATGTTTCAAAGTTCAAGTCGTTCCTTGTTAATATGTTCGGCACATCAAGGGCGGATTCAGCCGGCCGTTTGAGGGGGGGGGGCAACCAGTTTGAGCGGATCTTACCTAGGTACCAGAGGCGTAGGAACTATGTTAAAGTTGGGGGGGGGGGGGCAGGAGGCATCTGAAGTCGATTGTTTCCATGCAACGCCCATAGGCGTAATGTTAACATCCAAAATGTGTGGGGGGGGGGGGGGGTGCGGCGGCTATCCCCCTGTTCCTACGGCTATGCTAGGTACCCCCGATTTCGAAAATCTCCCCGGATTTGGGCCACTTATTTTGCAACCACACGATTTCTAATGATTTTGTTTAGCTTTTCGACCTTTTGGGATATCGAAAAAGGTGTACCTATGTTTTCGTTCCCGACTGCAGGGAAAAAACATGAAAAATGTGCGCTGAATCAAGCCGTCTTTGCCCTTAAGAGCAAGGACGGATCATCCGTTCGTCTTCGGGGCCAACTACTTTTGCTACTGGGTTCGACGACCCTTGCAAAAACAAGAGTATCTTAGGTTTGAACTTTTTTGTTGCGGTCAAGAAAAAAAATGTTAGTGAAAAAAACTACCATAGAAATTTAAAACAGAACTTGAAGCATCAAATAAATGGCAGTTTTCTTCAGAATTTCCAGCTCCGAATCTCGGATAGTAAACCGAGGGGATGGTCCGACCGGAAAAATGAATACGCATTTCGCTGCACAAATGCTTGTCGTTGTATCTGTTGCGCTCCGATAAAAAAAAGACCTAAAAGCGAGGACGTCAAACATGATCGCACCAGTGGCACTTCCGCCATTCAAAACAATAATACAGATGACCCGATCATGGCGTCAAATTCAATATGCATTTCAAGAAACTTTAGCTACCCATCTATGCACTGCATACGGATAGGATGATCAACTTCCGTTGCCAGGTTCTTGCCAAAAAAAGATGTCCCTGCTCCCGGACCTCGAGGCCATTTGCGCATCTCGGCGGGTCCATATATACGACACACGCAGACGAGTAACAGATACCTTGTAAGCTACGGTGAAGACTGTATTTCTCATATTACTGCCATACAGTCTGTGGCAGAAACCTGCGGCAGCCAGCCAGACAGCGGCAGCCTGAAATAATCTAGCTGGCGACTCTCCGATCGCGCAAAGAAGTCAACGACTTCGCTAACGGATGGCATTATAATGTCATCCGTATAGGTCAGACCTATAGGTCTCGCGGTAGGCTTCGCACATGGTCAGCGCCTCCGTCATCCGGAGCTCGGTCATTGTCGCTCAGAGAGAGGATAGTCTTCTCCACCTTACTGAACACCCTCTCCGCCTCCGCGGTTGTAACCGGTGCCTTGGAAGGACGGAAGGACCTACAGGAAAAAGGATGGATTTGGACGATTTGTCTATTGTAGACTTGCTTGACCGAAATGGTGCTGGATAAAAATAATGAAATAAGGACTCCTGTAAACGTGATAATAGTTAAACTTATAAATTACCCCTCGCCCTAATGGGAGTTAGTTGTCATTTTGCCCCCCCCCCCCTGATGTTTTTCGAGAATAGCGGAAAAACAGCGGCGCTCAGCGCCGCCAAATTTGCCCAAAAAATCCCAATGTTTTCCAAATTTGCCCAGTACCGTTCTAAAAACGCAAATATAGCATGTATTAGACTTCGCGTCATGAGGGGGCAAAACATAGTTGCCCCCCCCCCCCCTGAACGCTCTGGGGGGGGGGGGGGGGCAAGGCCGTTGCCCCCCCCCCCCCCCCCACCCCTGGATCCGCCCCTGCGGCGCATATAGACGTGGTGTGAAAATTATGTTTTATCAATTAGCTTCAGCTATAAAGATTGAATCATATTTCTGGCACTGTTCCATCATATAGCAATTTGATAACATGCTATATTACTATATGCTATATTACTAATATTGTTCAAGCTTGCGTTGCGTCACTTTTGGCTCAAGGACTAGCTACCATATTTTACGGCCATATGAAGTATATTTTTTACTTTATTTTTAAACTTTTGCAATGCTCATCATTTGTACCATATATGGTAAGGGATATGTCATTTTTGACTACGGAAGATGTAGGGGATATAGTTTTTCCCCCGCTTGATTTTGCCAGCGGGGGCGGCTTCCCCCCCCCCCCCCCCCCCCGAATCCGCCGGCGCTGGTATTCGGTACCAGGTCATATCATGACCTGTAACCGAATGCTTCATAATCGATGACGAAGGGTGTTACAATATACCAGAAATAAATATATATATATTGTATATTGAATGCGAATAAATATATAAAAATATAAATATTGCGAATAAATATATTGAAAAGAACTGGAAAGCTTG
>JAXIVJ010001989.1:82500-120708 GCA_036785665.1 Chirona hameri | reverse complement strand
ATATATATATATATATATATATATATATATATATATATATATATATATATATATATATATATATATATATATATATATATATATATATATATATATATATATATATATATATATAGATATATAGATATATAGATATATAGATATATAGATTATAGATATATAGATATATAGATAGATAGATATAGATAGATAGATAGATAGATAGATAGATAGATAGATAGATAGATAGATAGATAGATAGATAGATAGATATATAGATAGATAGATATATAGATAGATAGATAGATAGATAGATAGATAGATAGATAGATAGGTAGATAGATAGATAGATAGATAGATAGATAGATAGATAGATAGATAGATAGATAGATAGATAGATAGATAGATAGATAGATAGATAGATAGATAGATAGATAGATAGATAGATAGATAGATAGATAGATAGATAGATAGATAGATAGATAGATAGATAGATAGATAGATAGATAGATAGATAGATAGATAGATAGATAGATAGATAGATAGATAGATAGATAGATAGATAGATAGATAGATAGATAGATAGATAGATAGATAGATAGATAGATAGATAGATAGATAGATAGATAGATAGATAGATAGATAGATAGATAGATAGATAGATAGATAGATAGATAGATAGATAGATAGATAGATAGATAGATAGATAGATAGATAGATAGATAGATAGATAGATAGATAGATAGATAGATAGATAGATAGATAGATAGATAGATAGATAGATAGATAGATAGATAGATAGATAGATAGATAGATAGATAGATAGATAGATAGATAGATAGATAGATAGATAGATAGATAGATAGATAGATAGATAGATAGATAGATAGATAGATAGATAGATAGATAGATAGATAGATAGATAGATAGATAGATAGATAGATAGATAGATAGATAGATAGATAGATAGATAGATAGATAGATAGATAGATAGATAGATAGATAGATAGATAGATAGATAGATAGATAGATAGATAGATAGATAGATAGATAGATAGATAGATAGATAGATAGATAGATAGATAGATAGATAGATAGATAGATAGATAGATAGATAGATAGATAGATAGATAGATAGATAGATAGATAGATAGATAGATAGATAGATAGATAGATAGATAGATAGATAGATAGATAGATAGATAGATAGATAGATAGATAGATAGATAGATAGATAGATAGATAGATAGATAGATAGATAGATAGATAGATAGATAGATAGATAGATAGATAGATAGATAGATAGATAGATAGATAGATAGATAGATAGATAGATAGATAGATAGATAGATAGATAGATAGATAGATAGATAGATAGATAGATAGATAGATAGATAGATAGATAGATAGATAGATAGATAGATAGATAGATAGATAGATAGATAGATAGATAATAGATAGATAGATAGATAGATAGATAGATAGATAGATAGATAGATAGATAGATAGATAGATAGATAGATAGATAGATAGATAGATAGATAGATAGATAGATAGATAGATAGATAGATAGATAGATAGATAGATAGATAGATAGATAGATAGATAGATAGATAGATAGATAGATAGATAGATAGATAGATAGATAGATAGATAGATAGATAGATAGATAGATAGATAGATAGATAGATAGATAGATAGATAGATAGATAGATAGATAGATAGATAGATAGATAGATAGATAGATAGATAGATAGATAGATAGATAGATAGATAGATAGATAGATAGATAGATAGATAGATAGATAGATAGATAGATAGATAGATAGATAGATAGATAGATAGATAGATAGATAGATAGATAGATAGATAGATAGATAGATAGATAGATAGATAGATAGATAGATAGATAGATAGATAGATAGATAGATAGATAGATAGATAGATAGATAGATAGATAGATAGATAGATAGATAGATAGATAGATAGATAGATAGATAGATAGATAGATAGATAGATAGATAGATAGATAGATAGATAGATAGATAGATAGATAGATAGATAGATAGATAGATAGATAGATAGATAGATAGATAGATAGATAGATAGATAGATAGATAGATAGATAGATAGATAGATAGATAGATAGATAGATAGATAGATAGATAGATAGATAGATAGATAGATAGATAGATAGATAGATAGATAGATAGATAGATAGATAGATAGATAGATAGATAGATAGATAGATAGATAGATAGATAGATAGATAGATAGATAGATAGATAGATAGATAGATAGATAGATAGATAGATAGATAGATAGATAGATAGATAGATAGATAGATAGATAGATAGATAGATAGATAGATAGATAGATAGATAGATAGATAGATAGATAGATAGATAGATAGATAGATAGATAGATAGATAGATAGATAGATAGATAGATAGATAGATAGATAGATAGATAGATAGATAGATAGATAGATAGATAGATAGATAGATAGATAGATAGATAGATAGATAGATAGATAGATAGATAGATAGATAGATAGATAGATAGATAGATAGATAGATAGATAGATAGATAGATAGATAGATAGATAGATAGATAGATAGATAGATAGATAGATAGATAGATAGATAGATAGATAGATAGATAGATAGATAGATAGATAGATAGATAGATAGATAGATAGAGATAGATAGATAGATAGAATAGATAGATAGATAGATAGATAGATAGATAGATAGATAGATAGATAGATAGATAGATAGATAGATAGATAGATAGAATAGATAGATAGATAGATAGATAGATAGATAGATAGATAGATAGATAGATAGATAGATAGATAGATAGATAGATATGCACTGGTGAGTGGTGTTGAAGCCTAATCACCTGTCATACACATGATTTGGCGTGCGTGCGTGCGTGCGTGCGTTTAAGTGTTATTTGATGTCTGTGGGTTTTTTTGCGTAGTTTTGTTCTCACTTGGGCTTTAATGATACCCTCATTTCTGAGAGAAGGAGTTTAAGATGCGTTTTGATGACGTAAGTTTGCAACTTCGGTTAGCTAAATTCGTTCTAGCGTAGAGATTCACTATCGCGTCAATGGCAGGATTTTGCTTAATTTCATGCAACGATCGTTCGCAATAACCCGACTGACTTCTGGTAAAACGTCTGCCTGGTCTGAAATTCAGCACCAGGTAATTGCATTGTTGAAAAGTAGGGCCCAGCTGGTATAGGCAACGGGCTGAACTCAGAAAATGCTGTGATCCCAAATGTCCTTCATTATAGAATGTGTAACGTATAATCTAGATTTAGTATAGTTTGCGCGCTTCCGATCAACAAGCTCCTGAGTTTTAAATATATTCATACGATACCTACGTACCTTCACACCCCTGTTTGGATAGATTTGGAGGGAAATGGAGCTCATGGTGGGAAGACCTGTGAAGGAGGCGCATAGAGCCGCCTTCCACGCCATCCTGAAGAAGATCATGACTTCAATGTCACGCACACGAGGTGAGAGCAAGCATCAACTTAAATAGAGAACAGTATTGCGGATATTGTGTATGAGAGTGTTTGCATTTGTATTTTAAATCGCGAAATCTCGGATTATTGCATTTTAACGTGGTATTAGCGAACGAAGACGACAGCATTTTGATCGGTTTAGGCTAAGAGACGACAAGAATGGTAATGAAAACCTGCCCCTTGACCTTTTTTTACCTTTTCAAGGTCATCCGAGGTCATTGACCTAGGTTGACTTCAGGTGACCTTTTACTTGTGTACTGGGGTTTCTTGAGGTCATGAGTTCGAATCTGACCTTCATTTATCTCCTACTCTTTTATAAAGTTGTTATTTTCAGTCTTGGAGAGCCATACACCCGAAGCCAGTACAGCGATGTCGGCTCTAAGCGTGAGCTGACCCGTGACCTTTGCTCCAATTGTAACTTGATGCATGTCATTACATCCCTAAGATATTATAGAACACCCCGTTGTTGATTAGAAGTCTATATATGTGACGTATTTGAATGTATTTGGCAGTAAATTGAGGTAAACCTCGATTTTGGCCACAGATTGACCCACTGTTTTGGCCAAGAATAATAAAACACAAAGAAGATTGCCAGGGAGGGTAGAAAAGTGCGGAGACCCCAAACAAACACTGTCTGCTACCTTTAGCAACCTGGGAATGCCAACGCAAAGCACAATAAATATTGTGTACTGGGCCCAAATTCAAAGCTGTATGGATACAAATATCATATTTCGCCTCATTTCTGCCAGCGGAAATGTCCTATGCGATCTTTGAAATAAAAGTTGCGTTGTTTTAAAAATAAAAATATGCACGTTCGACACATGTTTACCGTATGGTGATGGTGATGGAGATGCCTCTGAGAGGTTGGTAATTCCACGACAAATCGGCCGGAGGTAACACCCTACGTCTCAGATTTGGATACAAATGCGTCTATATGGTAATCGTGTGCTCTGAGATCGCCTGTCATAGTTTCAGCTAGATTAAAGCAACGGTTTTCGAGATATAGCCTTTGGCATTTTGCAGGGTCACGTTGAGGGCAAACTTGATGGGCGTAATCGCCCTTATAACTTCTGACGGGCGTGTGTCGCCCTGAAAGCTAAGCCTGATGTTATTGTATATCTGCTTGGCAGAGGAGGCTCCTGCCGTGCTGCTCCGCCTGCTGGACGAGGAGGGCAGAGTGGTGATCGACGCGGGAGCCACCGTCCCGATGCGCCCGGTGATCGCAGAGGACGGCCTGTTGGAATCGTGCTCTGTGTTCATCGAAGGTTGCCGGGTGGCCGAGGCAGAGAAGCTCGAAGAGGCGCTCCTTCTCTTCGCCGCAGCCCACTTCGTCTTCCACCAAAAGATCTCGCGGGCGACTCGCTCCACCATGTGGTGTATGTGTCGCGAAGTCATGGGCCTCGCAGCGGAATCAACCCCTACCGCTGACGCCACCAAGAACATGGCAGAGCTTCGATAAGACTTCACGTTGTTGGACATCGTTGGTTCATTCGCATAGTTATGAGCGTTTTTGGTGTCAGTTTATGGGCAGTCGCTCGGGATTTGTTTTCGTTTTGCGCAAGAAGCGCAAGTATTTGGCATGTTTGAATGTTACTGCCAAGATCGTCTGTGATGTCGATGAAACATTTGTGATACTGTCGAGATCGGCTGTGATGTCGATGAAACATTTGTGATACTGCCAAGATCGTCTGTGATGTCGATGAAACATTTGTGATACTGCCGAGATCGGCTGTGATGTCGATGAAACATTTGTGATACTGCCGAGATCGGTTGTGATGTCGATGAAACATTTGTGATACTGCCGAGATCGGCTGTGATGTCGATGAAACATTTGTGATACTGCCGAGATCGGCTGTGATGTCGATGAAACATTGGTTTGAAAATATAAAGCGAAAGCATCTGTGAATTTCATGGGTATAAAGGAGGAATCAAGCAGTAGTATTTGATGGAATAGAAAGGGTATCATGGGGGAATATATATATATATATATATATATTCTTGCGTGGCTTATTGTCAGTATTTTAGGGGAATATATGAAGAACAGAGAATATCAGGAGCATAAAACACAGATTATCATGGGATTCATGGGGGAATTTCATGGGCATAACAACGGAATCATTTTGTGTTGGGCTAAGCCTCTGCATGGTATAATACAAGAATAAGAGAGGAATATCGTGGGAGAAATGGGAATATTAAAGGAATACTTGGGGCACGTAGAGAGTGTTGTTTTAGGCACCGACTCCTATTATTCCCAAAAGGTATCGTTTTGTTTTGCAGTGTACCGGCACCTAGTACTATGCGTAGTCTCACACCGACACCAGACCGTCTATAGACGGTCTGGTGTCACAGACCCCGGATTCTGAGGGGTGCGTTGATTAATTAATTTCGGCGCATGAGTTGAGGTTAAAGGTCATTTTTGACAAGACAATCTTCAACTCCGGTATAATGTAACGATCTACCTAGAATGTTTTCCACAGATACCAGTAATCCGTGTTTTTGATGGATGTTTTCCACAGATATCAGTAATCCATGTCTTTCATGGATGTTTTCTACAGATATCAGTAATCCGTGTCTTTGATGGATGTTTTCTACAGATACCAGTAATCCGTGTCTGTGATGGATGTTTTCTACAGATATCAGTAATCCGTGTTTTTGATTGATGTTTTCCACAGATATCAGTAATCCGTGCCTTTGATGGATGTTTTCTACAGATATCAGTAATCTATGTCTTTGATGGATGTTTTCCACAGATACCAGTAATCCGTGTCTTTGATGGATGTTTCCCACACATATCAGTAATCCGTGTCTTTGATGGATTTTTTCTACAGATACCAGTAATCCGTGTCTTTGATGGATGTTTTCTACAGATATCAGTAATCCGATGCAGCAGCAGCAAGCTTCCGCCAGCTTTGGATACCTCTCCTGCAACAGTGGCTGGAAAACACTGGCACCGAACCTCCTGAGGAGTTGCAGCAGAGTCAGCAGCACGCATGGGACCGCGCTGCCGCAACCGTCGCGGCCAGCCGGCTGCTCGACGCTAGCTCCGACGACACCGACAGGGCCCGGCTCCGCGCGGCAGCACAGCCGCACTCCGGCGCATGGCTAAACGTGCTGCCGGTCGCCAACCTCGGCACGCTGCTGAACCGCGTAACCTTGCGCACGGCCGTCGGCCTGCGAGTCGGCGCTCCAGTATGCGCGCTGCACCGCTGCCGCTGTGGAGCCACCGTTGATACGCGGGGCCTGCACGCGCTGTCCTGCCAGCTGAGCGCCGGCCGGCTGCCACGGCACGCCGCGCTGAACGACACCATCAAACGCGCACTCCACAGCGCTGGCATGCCATCCATACTCGAGACGGCAGGACTGGACCGGGGAGACGGCAGACGGCCAGATGGTATGGCCACCTTCCCTTTCGCCGAGGGGAAATCCCTTATCTGGGACAGCACCTGTGTTGACACCTACGCCGGCTACATCATCCACAAGTCAGCTACCCAGGCAGGAGCTGCCGCCCAAACCGCTGAAAACCGCAAACAGCGCCGATACGCGGAACTTGGGACGACGTTTCAAGTTCCAGCCCATCGCCGTCGAAACGTGCGGTTCGCTTGGTCAATCAACACTTCCTTTCTTGAAGGAACTTGGCCGGCGAATCGCACGCGAGACTGGCGACAAGCACGAAGTGGAATACATTTTCCAGCGGGTGTCCCTGGCGGTGGTGCGCGGTAACGCTACCTCGCTCCTCATGGGGTCCGCGGCCACCGTACCTCCTGGGGCTAGCGCAGACGGAGGCTGCCAGCCCGAGCTGGTCACCACTCCCACTCGCCCGCGCACAGCGAGCTCGCCACCGCAGCAGCCGTCACCGCAGCAACCACCACCGCAGCAGCCGCCACCGCAGCAGCCGCCATCGCAGCAGCCGCAGCCACAGCAGCCGCCACCGCAGCAGCCGTCACCACAGCAGCCGTCACCGCAGCAGCTGCCACCGCAGCAGCCGCCACCGCAGCAGCCGCGAGCGCAGCAGCCGCCATCGCAGCAGCCGCCACCGCAGCAGCCGTCACCGCAGCGGCCGCCACCGCAGTGGCCAGCCGCCTCCGCCACAACCGCCATCGCAGCAGCCGCCATCGCAGCAGCCGCCATCGCAGAAACCGCCACCGCAGCGGCCGCCATCGCAGCAGCCGCCACCGCAGCAGCCGCCTCCGCCACAACCGCCATCGCAGCAGCCGCCACCGCAGCAGCCGCCTCCGCCACAACCGCCATCGCAGCAGCCGCCATCGCGATCATCATCCCACAGGGACACTCCACCCCTAGTGCTGTCGTCCGAGCTCCGACCGGAAACAAAAACAGCTGCCTCCCTACACCGGGCGGTGCTTCTGTTGGAGCCCGCTGCGGTGCCGTCCGCTGTCGGCTCGTCCTGCCGCCTACGGCTCGAGAGTTCCGGCGAGGCTGGCGACGGCGGCGGCAGCAGCCGGTTCGCCGCTCGGCCGCCGGGCCTTACTGGACTGAGAAACATCGGCAACACATGTTTTATGAACTCGGTGCTGCAATGCCTGAGCAACACTCGCGCCCTGCACGACTACATTCTGCGCGACGAGTACGCCTCCGACATCAACACCGCTACGTCGGACATGAAGGGGGCGCTGATCAGAGCTTTCGGCGCTCTGATGTGTGACCTGTGGCGGCACTCAAACGAGTCTGAGCGGGTGCTGACGACGGCGCCGTTCAAGTCACAGATCCAGCGGTTCGCGGCACGCTTCATGGACTACCAGCAGCAGGACGCGCAGGAGTTCCTCAGGTACCTGCTGGAGGGTCTGCACGAGGATGTAAATCGCGTTACCAGCCGGCCCAAGCCCATTACTACCGACATCGACGATAGTCTCAGCGCCAGTCAGAAGTCAGTTGAGGCCTGGAAGCGCACCCTGCGTCTGGAGAACTCAAAGTTAGTTGATCTGTTTGTCGGCCAGCTCAAGTCGACGCTGCTGTGCACGGTGTGCGGCCACGCGTCCGTCACGTTCGACCCGTTCTGGGATCTGAGCCTACCGATCCCGGCCAGGACGGGCCGGGTGCAACTGCAGTCCTGTTTTTACCTCTTCATAAGGGAGGAGGTGCTCGACGGAGACGACAAGCCGACGTGTTTCAAGTGCCTAAAGCGGCAAAAGTGCACCATGAACCTGTCGACCCAGAAGTTGCCGCGCATCCTGGTGGTGCACCTGGAACGTTTCTTGCCGCAGGAGAGGTCCCACAGCAAACTCAACACCGCCGTGGACATTCCCGTGACCGGGATGGACCTGTCGCCGTACTCGGCTGACCAGACGCTCTGCAGGTACAACCTGTACGGCGTGGCCAACCACTCCGGCACGCTGGTCTCCGGCCACTACATAGCCTACTGCAAACACCCGCACACGGCCGAGTGGTACGAGTACAACGACTCACGGGTGCGTCCGGTCAATCAGCGCAGTGTCACCAGCTGCGGGGCATACGTGCTCTTCTTCGAGCTGGCCGGCACTTCCTACATTGAGGCAGTCTGCCCATCGGACACCGTCTAGTCCGCCTAGATCCTCTGGGCAGGGTCGCCACCGGACCGCTGTTTGCGCCGGCCCGAGGGTTGTAGTGTATTGTCATCCATTAATGTGTACACACATCGCTTGTCGGATTGTCAAAAATACATCTGTCATCATATATCAATATATCAATATATCAATATATCAATCTAAAAAAGTAATCCGTGTCTTTGATGGATGTTTTCTACAGATATCAGTAACCCGTGTATTTGATGGATGTTTTCTACAGATACCAGTAACCCGTGTCTTTGATGGATGTTTTCTACAGATATCAATAACCCGTGTCTTTGATGGATGTTTTCTACAGATATCAGTAACTCGTGTCTTTCATGGATGTTTTCTACAGATATCAGTAATCCGTGTCTTTGATGGATGTTTTCTACAAATGCCAGTAATCCGTGTCTTTGATGGATGTTTTCTACAGATACCAGTAATCCGTGTCTTTGATGGCGTTTTCCACAGATATCAGTAATCCGTGTCTTTGATGGATGTTTTCTACAGATACCAGTAATCCGTGTCTTTGATGGATGTTTTCTACAGATATCAATAATCCGTGTCTTTGATGGATGTTTTCTACAGATATCAATAATCCCAGGGGTGTCGTTTTATGAAAATGATTGGTAGGGCCCAACGTCTCCACCGAAACCTATAACCTACCCTTAATTTGAGTTTCGCCTAGGATTTCAGGCACTTAATTTTGAGCTCCAGCCTTCAATCATTTTTTAATAAAAAGTAAACAAGGAACATTTTGGTCACTGCAACAACATCATCGGATTCAAACATCGTCACGGATGCACATTTCGTGGGTTAAGGGGGAGGAAATGTTACCCTTTTGCCCATCCTTGTGACCCACAGCCTTTTTTCACATGGTGACCGGCTCAAGAGCAACTTTTCGATAAAACCGACACAATTCCTGGATCGGCTCAGCAGTAACGCGGATGTAAGTAACCTGCAGTCCAGCATGGAATATTTCCTGTTTTTAAAGGGGTAAAGGCGACGCATTAATATTTAAGTAAGTACATTAAATTAAATTAATTTAATGCATGCAAATCCAGCAAAGTAGGCAAAATCCCCAGCCAAGCCTTTGACCCACTCGGCCCGTGCGTAGTCACGTATAACATGTATGTATGTGTATGTGTATGTAACATAAATATGTTATAGAATAGAGGTGCCACCTTTCTACCCGCTTACCCGCCAGATGCGGGTAGTTGCTACCCGCATGGGTAGTAGCAGGTAGCACAAGCAATCATTTGGCTGAAGCGGGTAGTTGGCGGGTAGCAAAATTTTCATAGATTTATAAAGTAAACACAGGAATTGTTATGGGGTGATTGAACACATATGCACCTCAGTTAGTAACCAAAGAGATCAATACAAAACAGAAAAATGAGTTATTTAATGGCAGACATATTGATAGCAAATAAAATGAAGCATAATTCGTATTAATATACCCAGTCTGACATACACTATCTATTTAACAATCTCATGCTGTTGATACAAATGAACACTGCACAACTAGTCTAAGCGAACACTAACAACAAGTAAGGCTCTGACTGCTTTCACATCAAGGTGCACACTTCTTGAAAAATATTCCTAAACAATTTCCCTTGACATTATAGTGTATCAGACCTGAGCTGTCAGGGTCACAAACAGAGAAGACCAGAACAGCACCAAGTCTGGTTGCTGGAGGAGTAGTAACAATGCTAACAGGCTAAGCGCACCCCAAAACAATGGCATAAGGGCCTCATAGGCAAACAAATCGACAGTCATGTTCCAAATCACTGAACATCACCAATCTCCTAGAACATTCAGATAGCATGAGATAGCAAAAACATTCATAGCAATTTGTCGCAGATGAGACAATCGTAACGAGTACAGCCCGTACAGAAATAGTAAGCAAAATTGTATGTCATTGTCAATATATTTTATTTGGTGTATGGGAAATATTTCAAAGTATTTTTTGTATTTGGTTTCCTCTTTAACCTTAAAGCAAGTGATGCTTAAACATACATATTTATCTGTTCCATTTAGACCTCGCAAACATATCTATTTTTTGTTCTACAACAATGATTTCATCAGCTGTTTGCACAGAGACATGATGACATCTGTGACGCATCAGAGACATTGTGAAATCAGTGTTATTACCGAAGATGTCAGTTGGTGAACTTGGTGGCTGTACCTTTGAAGTTTGAACATAGGCATAAATACAAATAATTTTCAGATCAGCAACATATTTTGAAAGGCTTGAAACAATAAGCAATTTAATCCATTGATAGTGTGGGTTGAAATGCTGGGCATTAGGCATACATAATTTGAATTACCTAAACAATGCTTTCCAATATTTTCCAGAAGGCCCAGGTACTAGTTGTCATGCTCAAAGTGCCTGTTCTTATGAATACCATTTGTGTATCTGTTCTCTTGCATGAATGTATGATTTGTCTTGCAAAATAAGAGATCATAGCCCAGAACTTGCTTCCTTGTTGTTCTTGCAAGAAATATCTAGTTGCTGTATCACACCATTTATGCACAAACTTTGATATTGACTGATTATTGGTGTGTGAGCTACCATGAGGTAGTCCTTGCCTACTTTGACCCAATATGATGCTTTCCATTTTTTTTTTACAGATCCATTAGGCTCTTCATTTAATGATACATATTGTGTCAACTTGTTTTATAGTGACTTATGATGTTTTATAGCTTTAATGGTTACGGAAGACTTTAGGGAAAAGTTGTATTTTCTTTATTAAATGTTTTTTGTCCTAAAACTTCTAAAAAGTAATAAATGTTCTTTGTGGGTACTTGCGGGTAGCTGGCTGCCTATATAAGCAAGTGGGTAGTGGCGGGTAGTTGAAGGGGGTTTGCGGGGCGGGGCGGGTAGCCACAGGGTTGAGAAGTGACACCTATATAATATAGAACAATAAACATGTTGATGATGATGATGATGTACCTGAAGATGGGCACGACATCCAGCTTGCGATCACTGGAAATTGCAGCTGTGTATGTCACCTATACTTCGAAGTTGCGAATCATGTGCGAAGACGAATACAAAATGAGCAAACAATGCAACTGCCATCCCACGTCATGCTGTCTGAGCCGGAGCAGGTCATGCTGTCAAATTTGCAAGACATACGGTCAATGACCATCACTCGCGATAAACTATAAAAGTCGTCGGCAATATTTAGGTAGTGTTACAGTTTTGCTTTGTGCTTCAACCTAATTCATACTGCAGATCAGTGAAAACAAATATTTAAAACTTTCAAACTCATTGCTATGTTTTAATTTGACTGGACGTTCTGTTTTAGCAACGATTCGTATGATACAGCCATCATGACCTTTGGTGACCTCTGGAGCCTAAACTATTGACCTGAGCTGAAATTTAAGGACATCAATGCCGATTGCATTTTTCAAGAGCTTTCAATGTCTTTTTTTGTTTGTTCGTAGCTATCATAGTTCCCGAGATATTTTGGGGTTTCTTAAGCAACGTCCCATACTTTGTAAATTTGACCTTCGATGACCTCTGGTGACCTCAATATTGACTCGAGCCAAAGAATGCCAGTTGAAATTTCCAATTTCCTTGTCGAGAGCTTTCGATCACTGTTGTGCGTCCTTCTAGCCCTTTTAGTTTTCGAGTTAGTGGGGGTCATTGCCTTATTTTGACCCCTTGACTACACACTACCTACACACTACCCCCTACACACACACTACCTACAACCCCCCCCCCCCCTACAACTCCAGCCATTTTGCAATAGTGGCATATACTGTTGTTGGAAAATAGGGTTGATGCATATTTACAGGGCTGGGAAAACTGTGTGTCACCGTTGGGATTCTGAAGCCCGTAGTTTGTCACCAGTTTTTTTCCTACAATTTTGTCAACTTTTCCAAGACAAAACATTTGATACTGACAGACATAGGTTTTGTTGTTTGTTGATTGGGGGTTTAGGGTGCGACGACTACTGGAGTCAATTTGTGGTAATAATGTATTAAAATGTTGTTGCCTTGGTGCACTATGCTGCTACTTTTGCAATGCTGCCGTCTGCCACATAGTACTATGACATCATAACGTGCTGACATATTGTGCAACAGCATGCAAATATGTTCCTTATGGCGGCCGCACACTAGGCCATTCGGCGCGCGATATACTGCGCCATTCCGCCTCGGAAAATCGCGGCGATACCGCTGAATATCGTCCTTGTTCCGGCGGATTCGGCGCTGTCTGCTCGCGAGATTCCGCCCCGCCGACCTACAGCATGTCGCAACCTGTGCCTACAGCCTGTCCCAAGGTAAATTAATGATGGCCATTTTTCGACGAAGATATAAGTTTAGAACCACGAAACTTTTAGATACTAAATTTCACAGCGGCAAGAGCATGCTGTGCAAAATTTGTACCTCTGTCTTGCATATATTCGCCACCGTTAGCCTGATCAATTGTGTTGTCCGCGGCTCCGCGGCGTTCAGTCGCGGAAAAAAGCTCGTTCGAATCAGCTTTTTTCCACCGGTCCGCAGATGGCCGGCCGACGACATTCGTCCGCGATTTTTGACGTTTCGTTTGACACGAAGGCGGAAAGTCGCTAAAGATGCGCGAAAAGTCGTAGCGATATCGCGACCTCTGCGCGCCGAATGGCCTAGTGTGCGGCCGCCTTTAGTCAAAGGTTGTCAACAATAACACAGGCGTTGAAAGCACAACATGAATATAGCATAAACAAAAACAAAATAAGATGGCTCCCCAGAATCACTGCACCCCCTCCTCCAACAGGATAATTTTAACACCCCACACACTCCACAGGACTCCAACAGGATCATTTTAATCCTGCTAATCTGGGGGAGGCCCCAGATTAGCAGAATTAAAATTATCCTGTTGGAGTCAGGAGTGGGAGGAGGGGAACGAACAGGGGTGATGCTCCTGTACCTACATACCAAGTTAAAGTTCAGCACATACAGGGCAACTTTAGAGGGAAAATTCATACAAATGAGACATCTTTAGTACCTGAACATAACACATCAGACACTAAACTAGCAGATATTCTGCCTTTGACCAATATAGCATACAGCTGTGTCGATTTCTAAAAACGGTTGGGGGCGGGGGGCGAACACACTGGCGTAGTCAGCGTCTCTCCGTGGGGGTCTTTTTGTGGCTAAAAGGTACCCCCATTTTTTCCTCTGCGGATTTGGGTCGGTCATCTTATTTTGGTATTCGAGCTAAAGACATTTACCTTTTAAATTGACACAAATTGATTTTGTGGATTTTTTCCGAAAAAGATAAGTTAGTTCTTATTTTTGAGGGTCAAAAACACACATTTTCGCGAATCCGAGATAGCTATTTGAAGAGAATGTCATTTCCTTTCTTTTAACTTTTGTATTTAAAAGACATTACTTCAAAACTATATTTTCTACGATTGTTTAAGCATTTATCATTTTCCACCAAAAATGGCATGACATGACATCAACGTGATTATCTCCCAAAACACTGCATGAATTTCATTGTAATTTGGTGTGAAGACGTAGAATTGATGCAGCATCAAGTACTGAAAGTTTGACGTTGAAATCTATCATAGTTTTCAAGGTATTGAAGAAATCCTGGAGGGGAAAGATTCTGACCCCACCCCACAGGGGCGCGGCTTAAGTGTCACGGGGGCTCCTTGAATTGCATTAGGTGCGCTGTTTTGTCTATCATTGAAAGCAAGGGATACATAAAAACTTAAAATTCAATCGTTCGAGAAAAACAAACTTCCGTGTTTATGAAGTTTTCTCCAAAGATCATTGTTTTTTTTCTCACTTTCGTGCAGGGAACATACTGGGGCATACATATGAGGGGCATACTGGTATTGAATGCCCTCCCAGATTCCTGTGGGGGGGGGGGGCATGTGCCCCTGATGCCCCCCCCCCCCTTTATCCGCCAGTGCCAGCAATTACCGCTAAGGAGAGCCTCTGCCAGACACTTAAAGGGACATTCCCACCTTCCCAAAAGTTGTCAAATGTACGCTGCTTGTGGTGGAAAATATGAAATAATTGCTGCCGAACACGATTATGACATTTGTTTCTCGCAAAGAGTGCTCAATTTCATACAAAGTTAAGCTTTAATATTTGGGTTGATGACGTCATATTGAGCTCTAGAGAGCTATACAGAAATCCTTTACGCTGCCAAAATATGGCACAATTACTTCGAGACAATTCTGACGCTTTGAATACAAAACAAACCGATTACCAAACCATTTGAAACACGCACATATCTCCAAGTCTAATTAAAACAAGTCGACTATCATCACCATTTGGTAAAGAGAGATGACGTCATCGGCTTTAGACCCCTATTCCAATACACGTAGGGTTTATTCGTTACAATTGTCAAGACCAAGCTCGAATTTCTTTTTGCTTATACTTATGTGGTTGTGTTAACTGCTACCCTACTTAATTTCAATGCAAATTCAACAACATGGCTATCTCAACTCAAAACTAATGTTAAGGTGGGAGTGTCCTTTTAACCCTCGCCCTACGGGAGCTTTTTCACCTTCACCCTACGGGGGGAGCCTGACAGGCCCCCCTGTTAACTTCCAAACCAAGCAACTTAGAGCAATGCGGTAAGAACCAGCATGTTGCCTGTCATGAGAGGAATCCAACAGTATGCCATTTTTAGGTTGCAGGTCAACGGGTGACCTTCCAGGTCAAGTGAATGATCTCAGATTTACCACGTCCAGAACAGCGATTTTGCTCTTCAGAAAACCTCAAAATTAGAAATTGATAAATGTAAATAAAAAGGCATGTTCCTAGACCAGTTTTAGCCCAGAGATACAGAAAAGGTAATTATTTGTTCGTATCTTGTCAAAAAAAGTAAACAAAAAGTTATTTTCTAAAATGACGTCATCAGTTTCTTACACTTAGGGAGCCATCACTCAGTCAAAAATAAAGATATTGCTTTGACATTTTGTTTGGGTATTGTCCATACTCATACATCGGTACCATGCTCTAAGTTGCTACATGACAGGCCCCCCTGTATTGCCATACATATATTCCGTTTTTTTTTAATATCTTTGAAAATTTTGATTTTGTGGGGATTTTTCCCTCAAAAAATCATTTTTTTAAAAATAATTTTAGGGGTCAAAAACCCTTCTTTCTTTTTTAATCCGAGATTGCCATTTTAAAGAGAATGCCATTTTGTATCTTTGGTGATTTGCGTTTGAAATTTGCTTTGAAACTCTGTTTTCTACGATTTTTCAAATATTTATATTTTTTACCAACATGACGTCATCAAAACGTCATTATTTCCCAAATTTCTCAACCAATTTCAACGATTTTTTTCAGCATACGTATAATTGTTGTAAACTCAGCTACCGAAAATGTCAGCAAGATGCACTGCATGTGTCAAAAGGCATTCAAGAAAAACCTCAGGGGGGGGGGCCTGTCAGGCCCCCCCGTAGGGCGAGGGTTAATGGAATTCATTTTCACATTAACCCTCGAAATTTGTATAAGGAATTGCAAAACTTGTGTCATGCCGCGAAATTTTCCGTTTTTTGACTGTGGATAGTTGGATTTTCATTGCTGCAAAGACAATTTTTACGATTTTACGATACATTGGGAACCCACGGAAGGGGGGGGGGGCATACTTGTATTGAATACCCCCCCACCCTGATTCATGTGGGGGGCAATTTTCCCCTGCTGCCCCCTCCCCCTGGATCCGCCAGCGGCCGAACGAACACATTTTAAAGACATTCTAGGCAACTTGTACAAAGGACAGTATCAATTCAATCAATAAATTAAATCAATCAGGGCGGATTTCGCCCCTCCCCCCTCCAGGGTGCGTGTTAAAATCAATTAATAATGAGAAGAAAAAAATACTAAATCTCATAAGTTTTGGAATTCTGTCGGAAGGCACCTCAAACCAATGTTTTGGGCCGGTCTGCATCCGCCTGAAGACCCGAGTCCTTACTTGGAACCCTTACCTAGTAAAAGGGCAATGTTAACTTGCCATTGACGGGGGGGGGGGTAAATATAATAAACAAATAATGTCCGCCCCTGTAGCTCAGTCGGTAGAGCGCTGGACTCTTGAACTCACCCGGTAGTGGCAGGCCGGGTTCGAGTCGCTTCGGCGCTCGCTATTTGCCCATGACTGGGATGGCCTGTGGCCGGTGGCAGCGGTCGCACTCAAGGTCAGGTGACGTCAGAGGGCGGGTCGGACCGTGTCCAGGTATGTCGGGCACGTACAATTTTCGCTTCTAAATTCTGCCGGACGCCAGGAATTGCTTGATCGAGTGGTGGGGTCAAGGCCTGCACAACAAGCTATGCTTAGCGCGGGGCCTGACCTCGGAAATCCAGCCATTCAAAAAAACATTCGGGCTAAATATATAAAAATAATAATAAAATATCCCCCTGACGAATTTTTGCAATAGCGATATGAACGTGAAACTGTGAGTACCTTCTACGCCAATTTTACGTCTTCTGTTCATACATGAAGCAATTTTGTCAGAAAAATTGAGATATAACGAATTTAGTGACGTCACTACACACAAGTTCGGCGAAGGAAAAATCAGCTAAACTTTAAGAGATCATACACATACAAAGTCTATATTTTGGGCAAAATGGAATACAAAAAACGTCAGAAAAAAAAAATGGCAAGGGCTACAAAATAGATTCTCGGATTTGTAAAAACTTTGGTTTTTGACCCCTAAAAACATTAAAAATAAATCAATTAAAAACAACTATTTCTTCGGAAAAATACCCTAAAAATCAAACATTGTAAATATGTTAAAAATTCACCGGACTTCGCATCTTTATACATAAATAGGTGATTTATCCCTCGCCCTACGGGAGTTTTTTCACCTTCGCCCTACGGGGGGGCCTGACAGGCCCCCCTGTTAACTTCCAAACCAAGCAACTTAGAGCAATGCGGTAAGAACCAGCATGTTGCCTGTCATGAGAGGAATCTAACAGTATCATCAGTGTCATCAAAACATTATTATCTCCCAAAATACTTAACCAATTTCAAATAAATGTATACAGCCTACGTATAATTGTTGTAAACTCAGCTACCAAAAATGTCAGCAAGATGCACCCCATGTATCAAAAGTTAATTAAGAAAAACCTCAGGGGGGGGGGGCTGTCAGGCCCCCCCCCCCGTAGGGCGAGGGTTAAAGCAAACTTGTCTTAGTGAAAGCTGCGCAGAATTTCTTTTGAAATAAGGAACGTGTCAATTTGTTGCCCATTTCAGGCGGTTTGGGAGGCTTCGCCGCTTTGCCCCCTCTTGGATCCGCCAGTGGCCAAAAACTTTGGAGGGGGGCGAGCGGGTACCATTGGGGGGGGGGGAGGGGCGAGGGTACCATTGGGGGGCCGAACTCAACATTGTGGGGGCTGAGGGCCACCCCAAGAGTATATAAATCGACACCTATGATAGCATAACTTTTCCACACATTTGGTAGGACCTTGCCTGATGGGCGAGTTCAAGTTTTGGCAAAACTGATGCTGAGTGCATCATATGGTCTTCTTAGGCTGCATTTTAACTCTCTTATGTTAGTTTTTAGGCTGAATTTTCCACTAGCACCATGGCTTCAAATCAATCCTAGGACCCTGCCTGGAGGGGGGGGGGGGGGGCTGCAGGTCAGGCCCTACTGGATAACTCTGCCCCCCCTCAGACAGAGTGATATTGATTGAACTTTTGGGGAATGATTCAATAATTATTCATTTTGGAGCTTGAATTATTCAATCACCTTCTATTCATGAATAACAAATTTGAGCATGGATACTTCCCGAAGCAAAGAATCAAAACAATATTTTAATTGATTCACGTTTGATTCAACATTTAAATATATGTTGAATATATATCAAATCAATAAAAGTGGAAACTTACAAAGCCATAGGTATATATGAATTATGATCATTAAAACATTGTTACAGCAATGATATTTCAGTAGAAATGAGTGTAGCCACTGGGACTGCATTGTATTTGCACAATTTACCATGCACACTTGCATTGTTAAGAATTGTTAAATTTGATTCCATGTTTTTTTAAAATTCAATCACGATTCATGAATACAAATATATGGTGAATTGATTTTCTTCAATTCAAGCAATTTGTATTGAACGATTTCAATCGATTCAATGCAGAGTCAAATCAATAACCAGTCTGGTCCCCACCCACCCCCCCATGATTAGCAGGATTTTATAATTAGTCCTATGCGAATGGGAAACTGGTGAGAAAAAACTGGCTGCCACCCCCCCCCCCCCCCCCCACACACTAAATATTGCTGGTTATGTTTGACTAAGGTACCTGTTAGTACGCCATGTTATGCACAGTATGGCAGCATGGTATGCCACAGTGTCATATGGTAACATCATAAATGCAGCGGCATTGTGCATCAAAGCAAAATTGCAAAATATATCCTTATGAAGCCGTTATTATTATTAATAGGTTACCAATGTTAGGTTAAGATTAATTTAACAGCTTTGTCAGAAGAAATACCGATATTTTGCTCTGGTGCATTATGCCTAAATTTATTCCGACAAAGTTGTTATTATTAATAGGTAAGGTTAGGCTAAGTTAAGTTTAGCGGCTTTGTCAGAAGAAATATGGGAATTTTGCTGTGGTGTACACTGCACAATGCCGCTACTTTTCTGATGTTATCATATGCTGTCATACTGTGCATAGCGCAGCACACTGACAGGTACCTTAGTAAAAAAGTATCAAATTGCATAAAAAAGTGACGCTTCTGTACCTACCAACCAAGTTTAAGTGAAGTTAAGCACATACACAGGCAAATCAGTGGGGTTTACAGGCGCCACAACTACCAGGGTTATTTGGCAGCCATGCCACATCCTCCTGAAGAACACCCGATACGTCAAAGCAAGAGCCTGATGCCAACACTTGAACATATTTAGTATTTACTGGAAAGCCAGAAGGTATGTAAACTTAGTTGGCAGCCTACCAACTAAGTTTTGGACACGAGCAGGACAGGAGCAGGACAGGAGCGAGGTAAGGACACGAGCAAGGGCGTAGCTACTATATCGCAAATATCGCAAATGCGGTATGCTCGGATCGTGATGCCCCACTTATGGAATTTCAAGTCCCTTGTGGAACACGATGCCCTAAACTAGTGCCGTGCTACCCACTTAGTACGGCACTAGTTTAGATAGATGCGTGATTGCGTGATTTGCGTGATGCGTGATTCCCTAGTGAGGGATGTGATGTGATGTGATGTGATGGATGTGTCGGTATATGTGCTTTTGGTGTGGTGCTGATGTGGTGCCCCTGGTGGAAGATATTATGCCCCTAGTGGAAGATAGAATGCCTCTACTGAAAGCTATGATGGCCCTAGTAAAAGATGTGATGCGCTAGTGAAATATGCGATGTCCCTAGTACTAAAAAACATGATGCCCCTAGTGGAAGACGCGATGCCTCTAGTGGAAAATGTGATGACCTAGTGGAAGATGTGATGCCTCTACTGGAAGCTGCCATGCCCCTAGTGGAAGCTGTGATGCCCCAACAGGAAGATGTGATGCCCCTACAGGAAGATGTGATGTCCCTATTGAAAGCCCCTAATGGAAAATGTACCTAATGTACCTTGTGGATGATGCAATGCCTCTTGTGGAAGATGTGATGCCCTACTGAAAGATGTGCTTCCCTTACTGAAAGATGTGCTTCCCTTACTGGAAGATGTGATGACCCTAGTGTGATGCCCCTTGTAGAATATGTGATGTCCCTAGTAGAATATGTGATGCCCTAGTGGAAAATGTAATGCCCCAACTGGAAGTTGTGATGCCCCTATAACTGGAAGCTGTGATGCCTAGTGGAAGATGTGGTACCCTAAAGATACGATGCACCTACTGGAAAATGCGATGCCCCTAGTGGAAGATATTAGGGCCCTGTTGGAAAATGTGATGCCCCTTCTCTAGAAGACGCGATGCCCCTAGTGGAAGATGTGATGCCTCTACAGGAAGCTGTGATGCCCCTAGTGGAAGCTGTGATGCCCCTAGTGGAAGATGTGATGTCCCTAGTGGAAGACGTGATGCCCCTAGTGGAAGCTGTGATTCCCATAGTGGAAGATATTGTACCCCTAGTGTGATATGATGCCCCTAGTGGAAGATGCTGTGCCTCTAGTGGCAGCTGTGATGCCTCTACTGGAAGATGTGATGCCCCTATTGGTAGATCTGCTGCCCCTAGTGGAAGATGTTGTGCCCCTAGTGGAAGATGTGATGCCCCTACTAATAGATGCAATGCCTCTAGTGGAAGATGTGATTCCCCTAGTGGAATATGTGATGCCTCTAGTGGAAGATGTGATGCCTCTACTGGAAGCTGTGATGCCCTTGCTGGAAGATGTGATGTCCTTACTGGAAGCGGTAATGCCCCTTGTAGAAGATGTGATGCCCCCAGTGGAAGATGTGATTCCCCCAATGGAAATGTGATGCTCCTTCTGTTGGATGTGATGCCCTAGAGGAAGATGTGATGCATCTGCTGGAAGATGTGATGTACTTATTGGAAAATATATGATGTCCCTATTGAAAAGTGTGATGTCCTTATTGGAAAATATATGATGTCCCTATTGAAAGATGTAATGTCCCTTCTATAATATATAATGCCTGGAATGGAAGGTAGGATGCTCCTGCTAGATTTGATGAAAGCTCAGGTTGAGTTATTTGGGGCGATCAAATAATTGACGTGCTGCCCCCTTTTGTATCGCTGTAACTAGAAGATGGCAAACCTGTTCAGTGGTTCACCCGTTAACCCTATTAGTGTCGGGGTTTAGGGGGAGGGGGGATAAAACGAACCCCCCTAAGGTCTTTCCGCTCCTGCATCCAAACGAGGACCTTAAGATACGGCCATCAAACTTTTTTAGTTTCCTAAATATTCATTGGGCACATTTTAGCACAATGCTAAACAAAAATCGGCTCACCAGGGGCGGCATCAGGCGTGGTTTGGGAGGCATGTTTTGGTTTTCAGCGTGTCTCGGCTTTCAAAGGGAATCAATTCCCATTCTCTAACCGTTGTAGATACGAGCTTACGACTTGCATGTCTTTCTTGCTGCTCTTCGTAGACATGTTGAGCATTCCTTCATTTGTGGGGGGGGGGGGGGGGGGGATTGCGCATGGGCACATCCAGGAATGAGCTTTGGGAGGCATTTTGGGTCACTGGCATTACATGGAAATCTGTCAGATAATCATTTCAAACTCAGAGAACCTTCTTAGCTATCCTTTGCACACCTTGCGCGATTTTTCCTTCCATTTTGAGTTGCAGTCCCTATACTGACACCAGACCGGCTACAGTCCCTGTACCGACCAACAGACTGTCTACAGTCCCTGTACCGACCAACAGACCGTCTAGAGTCCCTGTACCGACCAACAGACCATCTACAGTCTTTGTACCGACACCAGACCGTCTACAGTCCCTGTACCGACACCAGACAGTCTACAGTCCCTGTACCGCCCAACAGACCGTCTACAGTCCCTGTACCGACACCAGACCGTCTACAGTCCCTGTACCGACACCAGACCGTCTACAGTCCCTGTATCGACCAACAGACCGTCTGCAGTCCCTATACCGACACAAGACCGTCTACAGTCCCTGTACCGACCAACAGACCGTCTACAGTCCCTGTACTGACACCAGACCGTCTACCGTCCCTGTACCGACCAACATATCGTCTACAGTCCCTGTACCGACACCAGACCGTCTACAGTCCCTGTACCGACCAACAGACTGTCTACAGTCCCTGTACCGACCAACAGACCGTCTACAGTCCCTGTACCTACCAACAGACCGTCTACAGTCCCTATACCGACACCAGACCGTCTACAGTCCCTGTACCGACCAACAGATCGTCTACAGTCCCTGTACCGACACCAGACCGTCTACAGGTCCTGTACCGACACCAGGCCGTCTACAGTCCCTGTACCGACACCAGACTGTCTACAGTCCCTGTACCGACCAACAGACCGTCTACAGTCCCTATACCGACACCAGACCGTCTACAGTCCCTGTACCGACCAACAGACCGTCTACAGTCCCTGTACCGTCGAACAGACCGTATACAGTCCCTGCACCGACCAACAGACCGTCTACAGTCCCTGTGCCGACACCAGACCTTCTACAGACCCTATACCGACAACAGACCGTCTACATTCCCTGCACCGACCAACAGACCGTCTACAGTCCCTGTACCGACCAACAGACCGTCTACAGTCACTATACCGACACCAGACCGTCTAGAGTCCCTGTACCGACACCAGACCGTCTACAGTCCCTGTACTGACCAACAGTCCGTCTGCAGTCCCTGTACCGACCAACAGACCGTCTACAGTCCCTGTACCGACCAACAGACCGTCTACAGTCCCTGTACCGACACCAGACCGTCTACAGTCCCTGTACCAACCAACAGACCGTCTACAGTCCCTGTACCAACCAACAGACCGTCTACAGTCCCTGTCCCGACACCAGACCGTCTACAGTCCCTGTACCGACCAACAGACCGTGTACAGTCCCTGTACCGACCAACAGACCGTCTACAGTCCCTGTACCGACCAACAGACCGTCTACAGTCCCTGCACCGACCAACAGACCGTCTACAGTCCCTATACCGACAACAGACTGACTACAGCCCCTGTACCGGCACCAGACCGTCTAGAGTCCCTGTACGGACACCAGACCGTCTACAGTCCCTGTACCGACCAACAGACCGTCTACAGTCCCTATACCGACACCAGACCGTCTACAGTCCCTGCACCGACCAACAGACCGTCTACAATCCCTGTACCGACACCAGACCGTCTAGAGTCCCTGTACCGACTAACAGACCGTCTACAGTCCCTGCACCGACACCAGACCGTCTACAGTCCCTGCACCGACCAACAGACCATCTACAGTCCCTATACCGACACCAGACCGTCTACAGTCCCTGTACCGGCACCAGACCGTCTACAGTCCCTGTACCGACACCAGACCGTCTACAGTCCCTATACCGACACCAGACCGTCTACAGTCCCTGTACCGGCACCAGACCGTCTACAGTCCCTGCACCGACACCAGACCGTATACAGTCCCTGTACCGACCAACAGACCGTCTACAGTCCCTATACCGACACCAGACCGTCTACAGTCCCTGTACCGACACCAGACCGGCTACAGTCCCTGTACCGACACCAGACCGTCTACAGTCCCTGTACCAACCAACAGACCGTCTACAGTCCCTGTACCGACACCAGACCGTCTACAGTCCCTATACCGACCAACAGACCTTCTACAGTCCCTGCACCGACACCAGACCGTCCACAGTCCCTGTACCGACACCAGACCGGCTACAGTCCCTGTACCGACACCAGACAGTCTACAGTCCCTGTACCGGCACCAGACCGTCTACAGTCCCTATACCGACACCAGACCGTCTGCAGTCCCTGTACCGACCAACAGACCGTCTACAGTCACTATACCGACACCAGACCGTCTACAGTCCCTGTACCGATAACAGACCATTCACAGTCCCTGCACCGACCAACAGACCGTCTACAGTCCCTGTACCGACACCAGACCGTCTACAGTCCCTATACCGACTAACAGACCGTCTACAGTCCCTGCACCGACACCAGACCGTCTACAGTCCCTGTACCGACACCAGACCGTCTACAGTCCCTGTACCGACACCAGACAGTCTACAGTCCCTGTACCGACACCAGACCGTCTACAGTCCCTATACCGACACCAGACTGTCTACAGTCCCTGTACCGACACCAGACCGGCTACAGTCCCTGTACCGACACCAGACAGTCTACAGTCCCTGTACCGGCACCAGACCGTCTACAGTCCCTATACCGACACCAGACCGTCTACAGTCCCTGTACCGACCAACAGACCGTCTACAGTCACTATACCGACGCCAGACCGTCTACAGTCCCTATACCGACCAACAGACCGTCTACAGTCCCTGCACCGACACCAGACCGTCTACAGTCCCTGTACCGACACCAGACCGTCTACAGTCCCTGTACCGACACCAGACAGTCTACAGTCCCTGTACCGACACCAGACCGTCTACAGTCCCTATACCGACACCAGACTGTCTACAGTCCCTGTACCGACACCAGACCGGCTACAGTCCCTGTACCGACACCAGACAGTCTACAGTCCCTGTACCGGCACCAGACCGTCTACAGTCCCTATACCGACACCAGACCGTCTACAGTCCCTGTACCGACCAACAGACCGTCTACAGTCACTATACCGACACCAGACCGTCTACAGTCCCTATACCGACCAACAGACCGTCTACAGTCCCTGCACCGACCAACAGACCGTCTACAGTCCCTATACCGACACCAGACCGTCTACAGTCCCTGTACCGACACCAGACCGTCTACAGTCCCTGCACCGACACCAGACCGTCTACAGTCCCTGTACCGACACCAGACCGGCTACAGTCCCTGTACCGACACCAGACAGTCTACAGTCCCTGTACCGGCACCAGACCGTCTACAGTCCCTATACCGACACCAGACCGTCTACAGTCCCTGTACCGACCAACAGACCGTCTACAGTCACTATACCAACACCAGACCGTCTACAGTCCCTGTACCAACAACAGACCGTCCACAGTCCCTGCACCGACCAACAGACCGTCTACAGTCCCTGTACCGACACCAGACCGTCCACAGTCCCTGTACCGACACCAGACCGTCTACAGTCCCTGTACCGACCAACAGACCGTCTACAGTCCCTGGACCGACCAACAGACTGTCTACAGTCCCTATACCGACACCAGACTGTCTACAGTCCCTGTACCGACACCAGACCGTCTACAGTCCCTGTACCGACACCAGACCGTCTACAATTCCTGTACCGACACCAGACCGGTTACAGTCCCTGTACCGACACCAGACCGTCTACAGTCCCTGTACCGACACCAGACCGTCTACAGTCCCTGTACCGACAGAAAAGACCGTCTACAGTCCCTGTACCGACGACAGACCGTATACAGTCCCTGTACCGACCAACAGACCGTCTACAGTCCCTGTACCGACACCAGACCGTCTACAGTCCCTATACCGACGCCAGACCGTCTACAGTCCCTGTACCGACCAACATACCGTCTACAGTCCCTATACCGACACCAGACCGTCTACAGTCCCTGTACCAACCAACAGACCGTCTACAGTCCCTATACCGACACCAGACCGTCTACAGTCCCTGTACCGACCAACAGATCGTCTACAGTCCCTGTACCGACACTAGACCGTCTACAGTCCCTGTACCGACCAACATACCGTCTACAGTCCCTGCACCGACCAAAAGACCGTCTACAGTCCCGGTACCGACCAACAGACCGTCTACAGTCCCTATACTGACACCAGACCGTCTACAGTCCCTGCACCGACCAACAGACCGTCTACAGTCTCTGTACCGACACCAGACCTTCTACAGTCACTATACCGACAACAGACCGTCTACAGTCCCTATACCGACAACAGACTGTATACAGCCTCTGTACCGACACCAGACCGTCTAGAGTCCTTGTACGGACACCAGACCGTCTACAGTCCCTGTACCGACCAACAGACCGTCTACAGTCCCTATACCGACACCAGACCGTCTACAGTCCATGTACCGACACCAGACCGGCTACAGTCCCTGTACCGACCAACAGACCGTCTAGAGTCCCTGTACCGACCAACAGACCATCTACAGTCTTTGTACCGACACCAGACCGTCTACAGTCCCTGTACCGACACCAGACAGTCTACAGTCCCTGTACCGCCCAACAGACCGTCTACAGTCCCTGTACCGACACCAGACCGTCTACAGTCCCTGTACCGACCAACATACCGTCTGCAGTCCTTATACCGACACAAGACCGTCTACAGTCCCTGTACCGACCAACAGACCGTCTACAGTCCCTGCACCGACCAACAGACCGTCTACAGTCCCTATACCGACACCAGAACGTCTACAGTCCCTGCACCGACCAACAGACCGTCTACAGACCCTGTATCGACACCAGACCGCCTACAGTCCCTGTACCGACACCAGACCGTCTACAGTCCCTATACCGACAACAGACTGTCTACAGCCTCTGTACCGACACCAGACCGTCTAGAGTCCTTGTACGGACACCAGATCGTCTACAGTCCCTGTACCGACCAACAGACCGTCTACAGTCCCTATACCGACACCAGACCGTCTACAGTCCATGTACAGACACCAGACCGGCTACAGTCCCTGTACCGACCAACAGACCGTCTAGAGTCCCTGTACCGACCAACAGACCATCTACAGTCTTTGTACCGACACCAGACCGTCTACAGTCCCTGTACCGACACCAGACAGTCTACAGTCCCTGTACCGCCCAACAGACCGTCTACAGTTCATGTACCGACACCAGACCGTCTACAGTCCCTGTACCGACCAACATACCGTCTGCAGTCCCTATACCGACACAAGACCGTCTACAGTCCCTGTACCGACCAACAGACCGTCTACAGTCCCTGTACTGACACCAGACCGTCTACCGTCCCTGTACCGACCAACAGATCGTCTACAGTCCCTGTACCGACACCAGACCGTCTACAGTCCCTGTACCGACCAACAGACCGTCTACAGTCCCTATACCGACCAACAGACCGTCTACAGTCCCTGTACCGTCGAACAGACCGTATACAGTCCCTGCACCGACCAACAGACCGTCTACAGTCCCTGTACCGACACCAGACCGTATACAGTCCCTATACCGACAACAGACCGTCTACAGTCCCTGCACCGACCAACAGACCGTCTACAGTCCCTGTACCGACACCAGACCGTCTACAGTCCCTATACCGACAACAGACTGTCTACAGCCCCTGTACCGGCACCAGACCGTCTAGAGTCCCTGTACGGTCACCAGACCGTCTACCGTCCCTGTACCGATCAACAGATCGTCTACAGTCCCTGTACCGACACCAGACCGTCTACAGTCCCTGTACCGACCAACAGACTGTATACAGTCCCTATACCGACCAACAGACCGTCCACAGTCCCTATACCGACACCAGACCGTCTACAGTCCCTGTACCGACAACAGACCGTCTACAGTCCCTGTACCGTCGAACAGACCGTATACAGTCCCTGCACCGACCAACAGACCGTCTACAGTCCCTGTACCGACACCAGACCTTCTACAGTCCCTATACCGACAACAGACCGTCTACAGTCCCTGTACCGGCACCAGACCGTCTAGAGTCCCTGTACGGACACCAGACCGTCTACAGTCCCTGTACCGACCAACAGACCGTCTACAGAACCTATACCGACACCAGACTGTCTACAGCCCCTGTACCGGCACCAGACCGTCTAGAGTCCCTGTACGGACACCAGACCGTCTACAGTCCCTGTACCGACCAACAGACCGTCTACAGTCCCTATACCGACACCAGACCGTCTACAGTCCCTGCACCGACCAACAGACCGTCTACAGTCCCTATACCGACACCAGACCGTCTACCGTCCCTGTACCGACCAACAGACCGTCTACAGTCCCTGTACCGACAACAGACCGTCTACAGTCCCTGTACCAACCAACAGACCGTCTACAGTCCCTATACCGACCAACAGACCGTCTACAGTCCCTATACCGACACCAGACCGTCTACAGTCCCTATACCGACACCAGACCGTCTACAGTCCCTGTACCGACACCAGACCGTCTACAGTCCCTGCACCGACACCAGACCGTCTACAGTCCCTGTACCGACAACAGACCGTCTACAGTCCCTGTACCAACCAACAGACCGTCTACAGTCGCTATACCGACCAACAGACAGTCTACAGTCCCTGTACCGGCACCAGACCGTCTACAGTCCCTGTACCGACACCAGACCGTCTACAGTCCCTGTACCGACAACAGACCGTCTACAGTCCCTGTACCGGCACCAGACCGTCTACAGTCCCTGTACCGACACCAGACCGTCTACAGTCCCTGTACCGACAACAGACCGTCTACAGTCCCTGTACCAACCAACAGACCGTCTACAGTCCCTATACCGACACCAGACCGTCTACAGTCCCTGAACCGACCAACAGACCGTCTACAGTCCCTGTACCGACAACAGACCGTCTACAGTCCCTGTACCAACCAACAGACCGTCTACAGTCCCTATACCGACACCAGACCGTCTACAGTCCCTGAACCGACCAACAGACCGTCTACAGTCCCTATACCGACACCAGACCGTCCACAGTCCCTGAACCGACCAACAGACCGTCTACAGTCCCTATACCGACCAACAGACCGTCTACAGTCCATGTACCGACACCAGACCGGCTACAGTCCCTGTACCGACCAACAGACCGTCTACAGTCCCTGTACCGACCAACAGACCGTCTAGAGTCCCTGTACCGACCAACAGACCATCTACAGTCTTTGTACCGACACCAGACCGTCTACAGTCCCTGTACCGACACCAGACCGTCTACAGTCCCTGTACCGACCAACAGACCGTCTAGAGTCCCTGTACCGACCAACAGACCATCTACAGTCTTTGTACCGACCAACAGACCGTCTACAGTCCATGTACCGACACCAGACCGTCTACAGTCCCTGCACCGACACCAGACCGTCTACAGTCCCTGTACCGACACCAGACCGGCTACAGTCCCTCTACCAACCAACAGACCGTCTAGAGTCCCTGTACCGACCAACAGACCATCTACAGTCTTTGTACCGACCAACAGACCGTCTACAGACCCTGTACCGACACTAGACCGGCTACAGTCCCTGTACCGACCAACAGACCGTCTACAGTCCCTGTACCGACCAACAGACCGTCTACAGTCCCTCTTCCGACCAACAGACCGTCTACAGTCCCTGTACCGACCAACAGACTGTCTAGAGTCCCTGTACCGACCAACAGACCATCTACAGTCTTTGTACCGACACCAGACCGTCTACAGTCCCTGTACCGACACCAGACAGTCTACAGTCCCTGTACCGCCCAACAGACCGTCTACAGTCCCTGTACCGACACCAGACCGTCTACAGTCCCTGCACCGACACCAGACCGTCTACAGTCCCTGTACCGACCAACAGACCATCTACAGTCCCTATACCGACACCAGACCGTCTACAGTCCCTGCACCGACCAGCAGACCGTCTACAGTCCATGTACCGACACCAGACCGTCTACAGTCCCTGCACCGACCAACAGACCGTCTACAGTCCCTGTACTGACACCAGACCGTATACAGTCCCTGTACTGACCAACAGACCGTCTACAGTCCCTGCACCGACCAACAGACCGTCTAGAGTCCCTGTACCGAGCAACAGACCATCTACAGTCTTTGTACCGACACCATACCGTCTACAGTCCCTGTACCGACACCAGACAGTCTACAGTCCCTGTACCGCCCAACAGACCGTCTACAGTCCCTGTACCGACACCAGACCGTCTACAGTCCCTGTACCGACCAACAGACCGTCTGCAGTCCCTATACCGACACAAGACCGTCTACAGTCCCTGTACCGACCAACAGACCGTCTACAGTCCCTGTACCGACCAACAGACCGTCTACAGTCTCTGTACCGACAACAGACCGTCTACGGTCCCTGCACCGACCAACAGACCGTCTACAGTCCCTGTACCGACCAACAGACCGTCTACAGTCTCTGTACCGACAACAGACCGTCTACGGTCTCTGTACTGACTCTGTACTCTGTAGCCTCTGTACTGACAGCCGACCGTTAGCAGCATGCAATACACGGCAGCTACTCCGCGACCAGCGTGGGAACCAGATGGCAGCTTAACGGCCGAAAAATATCCCGCCATAAACACTGATAACACTGATAACACGCCGATAAAACCAGTCGGCCGAGCGTCGAGCGCGGCGGCGCTGGTGGCGTCCGAACCCGTCTGCGGCCGTCATGGCGCGAGTGGGACGTGGACGGCGCGGTAATGGCACGGCAGTGGACCGACACCGTGCCGACATGGCGGGCAGGGCTGGACAGACGGGCAACAGGGCCGGGCCAGAACCTGTCCATAATCCGAATGTCAGAGGGGAGGCGTCGACATGGATTCTGGAGTAGGAGGCGGATGATGGTCAACCGTCGTGACGCTCGGAAAGAGACATGGAAGCTGAAAATACAGTTTTGGCGCACCAAACACGCGAATATTTTATAAATTGTATGCAAACAGCTTAATCTCATTTTGTGAAACTTTATTTATAATTGTGCCATTTCAAATAAAGGTTTTCAACGAGTGGGATGTATATATTTTCAGACCAGTTCCTAGGTTTCCTGAATCTTAGCGATATACATCTTCTACTTTATAATTATATGGCTCACTAGGCATAAGAGATAGATCAGGTTAGGTTAAATGACTCTTGGAAATTGCCTAGCACAAATGCTTTTGGTGCAATCCACTTTGGAACTCTTTTATATTATTCGCTAGCAAATCACCCACAGTGACTTGATTTCCACCGTGGTCAATTCAGATTCTGCGTCGTTTTTCGAATGGGATGCCTTAACCCGGCAGTCACTGGGGTATATTCTGTAACACGACTCACTGGGGAGGGGGTTAGCCCCCCTGGTATCTTCAGAACCAATGATCGCAGCGGGACGCGCAAGGCGGCATTCGAAAGCGATGAATGAGGTAAACCTAACGCAAACTTACAAATTTCAAATTAAGGTCACATGTCAGGTCACGGTCAAGTCAAACGTCAAAATCGAGGTATTGAGATAATGGAAAATACTTGCCATCCAAGGCCTTCGATTGCGTCTATGATCACCCAAAGTACTGTCAAAGGTATGATACATATCCCACATGAGCTAAAGTGAGATTGTTGGGAAAGATCAAGGTCAAGGTCAGGTCACAAAAGGTCACTACACACAAAATATCTATGAAAGTCATACAGCACATGTTTTATGGATGCTTTTACGCGTATAATTCGATAGTGGCAGTCATTTTACCACCTGACTCCATTTATGTGAAGTTAGTGTCAAGTTCAGGTCAAGTTCAGGTCACTGAAGGTCAAAATTTGAAATTGATAAATCTAAATGAAAAAGCATGCTTCTATATCAGTTGTATCTAGAGAAAAAAATTCAGTGCTGGCATTTATTTGTCTGTATCTGGTCAACAAAAGCCAAAAAAAGCAATTTCAAAATATGACGTCATGATTTACCCAATACTTTATATGCCATGTCAGTCAAAAAAGATGATATCGTTTTGAAATTTGGTATTGTAGTTGCCCATATGTCGTTATCTGAAATGTATTCCGTTTTTTTAAATATCTTTGAAAAATTGGATTTTGTGGGTTTTTTCCCCATTTTTGTGTGCAATTTTTGGGGTCGAAAACCAACATTGACGAAATTTCGAGATATCTGGTTTGTAGCCCTTGCAATTGTCTACCTTTTTGTTTTTTCGATTGCATTTTGCTTCAAATGTGGCATTGTACAAATGTCTGTATTTGTACTGTATTTGTCTGCATACATTTGAAGCAAAATGCAAAAAAAGGCTTGGCAAAGTTTAGCTGATTTTTGTGTCAAAATCGTGTTTAGTGACGTCATTAAATTCACTATATCTAAACAAAATTATAACGAAATTGCTTTATTTTTGCACAAAATGTGTAAAAATGATGCCCGGAGAGGTACTGAAAGTTTGGCGTTGATATCTGCATTAGTTGTTGAGATATTCTCAATATTCCTAAAGGGGTGGGGGGGCTACCCCCCCCCCCCCCCAGTGACTCGCGGGTTAACAAAGTGTTTAACCCTCGCCCGGGTAGGGCAAAATCACTACGTGTTCGGGTAGGGGGGCGGGGGGTGGTACGACCCCCCCCCCCCCCCCCCCCCCCCCCACGCCCCCCTTAGCGTTTCGTTCCTAATTGAGCTAGAGCTTCGATTGAAAGACGAGCGTGTTGCTTGTGACGAGAGGAAGCCGGTGATATCCGATGTTAACCCGCGCACTGCAGGGGAGGTTGATTTCCGCCCCCCCCCCCCCCCCCGTCAGGTTTTTCAAAGATAGCGAAAAACGGCGGCGCGCAGCGCCGCCGGGTTTTCGCACACCTGTCAGGACATCAATTGCGCACACTTTGAAAAAAAAATAACCTCGGGTCATCTCAGGTCAGGTCACCAGACTAGGTCAAGTGACCCCACTTCTAAAAATGCTTGCAGTTGTGCCAAAGCCAGAGTTTTTCACCGATCAGTTTGAAACTTACAGGATGTCATGAGGGCATAAGTACTTACAATTCGTATTTCTCGGAATTTTGATATCGGTGACCTAAGGTCAGGTCAATTTCGTAACCTCCCCATAATAAGTCAATGGGGAAATATACAAATGCTAAGGATATGCATGATATTAGTCCAATTACTTCTGGATCATGTTATTATAGGATATTCTTGATGATCCAAGTGTAAGTTTTGCTCAGTGACCTCTATTGGGCCATTTGAGGTCATGCGAGGTTACCATCACTTTTTTGTCAATAACTCCCGACATAATGAAGATAGAGAAGTGAAACAGACATCAATGTGTTTGTCTCGTCAAGACACGTCTTCCCATATGTAACATGCCCTACTTGGGTCACCACTTGACCTTGACCTGAGGTCAAGTTTTTAAGTTAACTTAACAAGGTCACCATGTACATCATTCAAAACGCCTTGACAAGATAAACACAATGGCGTAAACAGTTTTCCGTTATCTTTATTACATAAAAAGTTAATAGCGAAAAACGATTTAGCAAAAAAACGTCATTTTTTATTTTTGACCTCTGGAGCCTCAAATATTGAACTGACATCAAATTTGAGGACCTCTTACCGATTTTAAATTTCACTGGCTGGCGTTTGCTTTTTTCGGTTTGTTTCTAACTAGCATAGTTTCTGAGATATATGGGAATATCTGGAGCGATGTCCTAAAACAGGAAAAACTGGAAAATTTGACCTTTGATGACCTCTGGTGACCTCAATTTTGACCTGACCTAAAACAATACTGAAATACTTTCGATAGAACATGTATCAAGCTATCAAATACCGTTTTCGGCTTCTCGCTACGTAGCCTAGGTTTCGAGATCTCAGGGGGGGGGGGGCGGAAATCAACCCCCCTGCAGTTCGTGTTCGGCGCAAAGGCCCTGCAGTGCGCGGGTTAAGGTTTTGGGTCATTTGGTGACCTCTGAGGTCATGTCAATGACCAAAAAGTCAAAATGTCAATGACCAAAAGGTCATCAAAAAATTTAATGCATATAAATTTAATTTTATCGAGCTAGAATCGTGAATGAGCATATAATAATGCTTAATGGGTGCCACATTCGTAATCAGCGTCACAAAATGTCCTAAAAACTGCCAAATTCCAAAAAGGTCATGTCAGGTCATCTGAGGTCAGTGATCTCGGTTGACCTGTGGAAGCGCATGACCCCAGTGGAACATATAATTATGTAAAATGGATCCCAAATTTGAAATCAGTGTCACAAAATGTCCTAGAAGCCGCCAGAAGCCCAAAAACCTTATCGGAGGTCATCGGAGGTCAATGACCTCAGTTGAACTTTGAAAAGGTCAATCGATGTCACAATCTCAGTGAAAACCACAACTGTCACCTGGAAACACCTGTGCATATGCTCCTGAACAACAAACACTCGGAAACTGCACAAGTTACAAGCATCGATACTGCGGGACGCCAGTTGCGCCTGACATGTCCTTGAGAAACAGGTCATAGGTCACGGGTCATGTGGGTTAGAAATTCAAAATTTCCAGAGCATGTAGACATTTTTCCCAAAAGTAGGGTACTGAAAGTTGCATTGCAATCGGTTGGCAATTACGTGAGTTATTCCACAAAAACCGAGGGGGTGGCATCCACCCCTACCCGGGCGAGGGTTAAACAAAGGGCACTTCCGATTTACCAGTAATCCTGAATTTCTGCCGTATTCACATGCCGAAGTTACGGCCATGACGGCATGAACCACGATACGCCTCGCCCTGCCTCTCGCCTCCGGCTAGGCTTCACCCCTGACCGATCAGTCGCAGCCCGCGAGTGCCGCGCAGTATGGGCGAATCCCGGCTCACACTGGGGGAGTGCAAGTGTGGGCCCCGGCAGAGCCGCAGAGTCATGGGGCCTGAGCTGACACCTCTGATAGCAGTTGATAGATGTTCATAAGACCCCTTCAATAGCCCATCTCATTTTAAATTTTACGTTTTTTTTTAAATCTTAAAACTAGTGGAAAATTGCATTCAGGTTCGAATAGTTATATGTATAGGCAGAGAGCATGAAATGAATCATCAGCGAAGGCAAAGCACGTTACAAGACAAAGGCAGCTTCTCCAAGCAGTGCCAACGCTGAACATATTTAAGGTATTTCTTGTTCTAGAACGTAGTTCGCTTATTGAACTTCCCGTGCAATATCATAGGTAAATAATTCCTTGTAGTGTAGTGAAGGGAATCTGTCATCCGAAAAGATATATTAACAAAAGGCTTGAGCAATATCGTCCAATCTACTAGAAATACTTTTTGGGTGTTGTTAAACAGAATATTCGGAATAAATATATGGCGAAGTGCTTGACTTGGTTCAATCTTGACTAGGATCTATTGTGGTGAGCTCGTGGGCGAACAAGTCACGATGTCATTATTCAGGAAAAGACATAGACATTTTTATACGAACCAGAACGATCACATGACTATTAGACGGTGTTAAATAGAGGAAAGGGACGTGTTTAACATGGACGAACACATGACTATTAGACGGTGTTAAATAGAGCAAAGGGACGTGTTTAACATGGACGAACAAATGACTATTAGACGGTGTTAAATAGAGGAAAGGGACGTGTTTAACATGGACGAACACATGACTATTAGACGGTGTTAAATAGAGGAAAGGGACGTGTTTAACATGGACGAACAAATGACTATTAGACGGTGTTAAATAGAGTAGAGGAAAGGGACGTGTTTAACATGGACGAACACATGTCATTATCGCCAGGAACCAGCGAACAGTGATCATCTCATGTTCAAATGAACTAAATTCATATTATAATAATTGTAGCTGATAGAAGTGTAGACCACTCACGGAGTTCTGCGGTCAAATTCGTGGAAACATCCAACTGCGGCCCCGTTTTCCGATGACAACTGTCAGCAAAAACCGTCTCTATCCGAACATGTATCAGCTAATTGTATGAAGTGTCAAGCAACATGTATTGTCACGGAAAGCCTGTCACGGAAGCGTCTATCCTGCAGGAAGATGTAGAACATCGTGTCACAATAAAGGCATCGCAAGGAAATAAATTGGATTGTGCGATTCAGGAACCTGTGCTCGCAGACAATGTTTTGATAACGTTTTCAATGTCTTCTTAATGTACTGTCAAAATGATGAATGTCAGTAGCTGTCTAAAATGTCAGTAGCTGTCTAAATGATGAACATTCACGACACGAGCCCATACACAGGCTAGAGCCAGGTGAATGCGGAAGTAAAAAGAGAAGCCTCATCTTTTGAATCTCATCTTATAAATTAAGCCAAGCCAAGGCGATCAACACGGAACAAACTGACTAAATCCTCAAGGTTTCATGAATATTCGTCACTAGCTGGGGTACCCGGCGTTGCCCGGGAAATTAAAGGGAGATAATCACCTTTTTCCACAAAAATGGAGTTAGCACTTGAAATCGATAGAGGAGACCAAAATATATTGTAAATTCATTACATTTTGCATATAACAATTCCTACCGATAGATATATAGCAAGTCATAGTTGATAAGCGTCCCCCGCTTATAATCAGCAAGTACTCGGTAACGAATTCAGTAAATTAGCCTCCCTACGTATTGTTCTTTATCATGAAGGTATGCAATATGTTACCTGCACTCTATCTTTTGCGAATATGTGCCAAACTTTTATGAACAATCAACAATCATTTGAAAAAAGTGCATTGAAATCGTCAGGGGCGTAGCCAGGATGTTTCGAGCATACCGCATTTTCCGACAGGGGCATCACAAAATGGGGGCATCACAAAATGGGGGCATCATCAGGTAAAGGGGCATTACTAAGGATTTGTTTTGAAGGGTACCGTAATTTTACATATATATGTATATATAAACTCCGTGAATAGTCTTAGACAGACTTAGAATATACTTAGACATACTTTAACGCAGTTTTCACAAGCATCGGTGTTCTGCTGACCGCTGTAAAGTTTTCGTATTATATTCATAGTGTTGAATGCGTTATTCAAAATGAAATATCGTCTTGAAAACCGGGTTTCAATAACGATATGACAATGATTGTAATGTTATCCTTGGTGACCCAGGTAGTTCATGTTGCATAATGAGAGATGCATCTCGACAAGACGAGCACAGCGGTGTCAGTTGCATACCTTTGTCTATCATAAGTTATTGGCAAAAAAAAATCACCGGCGACCTCGCCTGGCCTCAGCTGACCTGGTAGGGACCGTTGAACTAAAATTGTACCTGGGTCATCAAGAATGACCTTTTCTCTAAAAATGTTCATGTTTAACACGCGCACCGACGGGGGTCCGCGCCAACATCAAACCGACGAAGGGTCAAATACCCGCCCCCAAGATATCGAAACCCACACAACGTAGCGACAAACGGAATAAACTTTAGATAGCTTGAGACACGCTCTATCGAAAGTACTAAGTCAATTTTAGGTCATGTCAATAATGAGGTCACCAGAGGTCACTGAAGTTCAAATTTCGGCCATATATGTTTTATATATATATATATATATGGGTTCAAATTTCGGCCATTAACATAGCCGTCTATATCTCGATAACTAAAAGAGAAATGCGCGGGGAAAACGCGCGGGAAAACAATTCAAAAGAACGCGCGGGAAAATAATTCAAAAGAAAAATAAATTTACTTGCTGTCACTATGGCTCATCTGATTTCACTTTATGTCGATAGTTAGGTCAGCAGAGGCCATTAAACTTGAAACATTCTAAAAATCTCCGAATTGCTTTCAGGAATAACTTTTGACAGAAGCATGGTTAAGTAATACAGTTTCACCATTGTGTTTTTGTCGTCGATACGCATTGAATGGTATATCGGATGACCCGGTTAGGTCATATCCAACAATTGACCTGGCCTAGGTCAGGTCAAGGTCAAACCAGTTTGAAAATCTGACGTCAATCGATGCGCCTCGACGAGCCAAACACAATGGTAAAATCCATTGAACTAACTTTATTTGGTAAGGAGTTATTGAGGAAAAAAAACACACGTGACATCGGGGTCACCT